>RSEH01000414.1:0-22240 GCA_006503475.1 Stentor roeselii | reverse complement strand
TCGACTTATCTTCGGACTTTCTCTTGGATCAGGTCGTTACAGGCTAATGATGAGTAGCTTTTAAAATAGTTTCCTTCAGAATCCTCTGCTAGAATCAGATTGTCTGAAGGAAGGGAAGAGACCCCTGGAAAGGTCAGAGATGAGGAAAGAGAGACTTCGTTGTCTATGAATAAGGCTCGGGGGGTGAATGATGATGAGTGCTCTGAGTAGAAGGAAGATAATTTTGATGTGTTTTGGGTTTGGATTGATTGCAACTGGCTTAATTGGTTGAAACTGTGCTCGATTGAAAATAACTCCCAGACTTTGTTACCGATTTGGACTCCGGGACTGCCGATGTGAAGACTTACTGTTTCTCTCATTTTCTTATCTTGTCTGATGGAAAATTTTGTGATTTATTTAGGATAGTAAGCATTTAGGAGAGAATTATAGATAAAAGATTTTCTATAATAGGTTGAGGACAATTTATTGAGTTGATATTGGATAAGGAGAGTGAATATTCTTGTTGATGAAGTGAAAAATTGTTTAATTATTGATTACCTCAACTCTTTCATTATTTACCTTAATTAAGCTAAAATTTTGTTAAATGTTTCACTGAAAATCGCTGCTTATATTCCAAATAATTCCTTATCTCAAATAATTATTATTACTTAAAAATATCTTAGATAAAAGCCTCACAATTTTCTCATCAAAATCTACATAATCCTCCCTATAAATCCATTAAAAATCCTCTATGGAAGACCAAAATCTCTCTGATTTAACTAAAAACCTAGAAACTCTGGCCCTTCAAGAAAATCCATTAAAAGATCTCTGCTCAGACCTGCAAAAAACTCTTTTTTATCTGAAAAACCCAAAAATTCCTAAAAGATTCCCAAAACTTATCCAATCGAAACTAGAATCCCTTTCAATAAATAGAATAATTAACCCCCAAGAAACCGAAATCAGATCCTTCATCAAAACATTTACAAGTATCATCACTTTACCTCTTCAGCTCGGAATTCCTGAATTTCGTGATTTTTTCAATGAAATCTTCCCAGAAGGCATGAAAATATCAGAAGTTTCAGCGAAATTTGAATCAAAAGGACCTAAAAACAAAAGCTTTACAAGTAGCTTGTTATCTGAAGTGATTTACATGAAAATTCTTCAGGTTTTTGATAGAAATGTAGAAGATTCTAGATTGATGGACTTTTTGTTAGACATTTATGCGAGATTTGACTTGGGAAATCCTTCTTTTTTATTAAGTTTCACTGAAAATAAACTAAGTGCAGAGTTCAGCTCAGATTCACAAGAGACAAAAACTGAAAAATTGATTTTTTCTATTTTTAGCTCTTGTGAAAATTTCGAGTTTTTTTGGAGGGCGAACTATAACCTTTCACCTGTTTTAGAACATATCAGAGATTTTGAATTAGATGATGTTTTACTGAAAGTTCAACTTGATAATAAAGGAGAAAATCAGAAGACTTGGGAAATTTCGCAACTTGGGATTATGAATAAAGCTTCTAGAAAAGATAAGATCACGACTATTGGGTCTTGTGAAGAAGCTGATATTTGTATTCCTGGCGTGGTACCCTTGGCAGCTGCTGTTTTTATTTATGAAGATTTTATTATAAAAGAATGTTCAAATAGTCCTTTGAAGTTTGTTATTGAGTCTTGTGTTTTTGTACCTATTTATTATAGCAATCAATTTGAATTTAATGGTGAAGTTTTACTTAAAATTGAAGAAGATATTATGTTTTATAATATTGATGGAAAAGAGTTTAACAAACGTTTAGATTTTTCGAAAAAAATCGCTGAATATGAAATTCCTGGAACTGATATTAAGTTCTTTATTTTAGTTTATGAACAAACCTTAGGGTTTTGTTTTAGAGATGAAAATATCAGGGTTTTAGCTTATTACTCTAACTTTTTTGTGCCTGCAAATAATTTGGCTTATTTGGAAACTCATTGTAAATTGTTTCCAGATGGTTTTAAAAAGGTTATTTTCAATAATCCACAAAAGTTAAATTTTGAAAATTATGACTTTCGTAGTGTTAATATTCAGATAGGGAATAACCTCCTTGAGTTTAGAAAAGATTATTAGGTAAATAAAACGATTATTCATTATTTTAGTATAGACTATATGATATATAAGATATTAAACGTGAATATTGATTGTAATTTTTTAAATATTCATGAATTTGAGATTGATTTGCTTGATATCAGGTTCATTCTCAAAAAAAGAAAAGAATTTCATAGCTATTATATTTATTTAAACCTTTTTCATTAAAGTTCACTCACAAGTATATCAGTTTATAAGCATCTCTCCTTATATTCAAAATCCAGAAAATAATCTATAACATCATTATAAATTGTAACTACTTCTCATATAATCTTTACATAAATTATGGTAAAAGTTCTGGTTTTTTTAACAATCTCAACAATTTACCTGATTTCTCAAATTGTTCCTTTTATGTTCAAAGAGTACGTCATCGCATTTTCTTCGAATATATTTCTAAGTTTTCCGCCAAATCCAATATATTCAGGACAATCTTCAAAGCCAGAACGTTCAGAATCGCTACCTTCTGCTAATCTTTCATTTGAATCAATAAGATCTCTTTACTTATCTCCAGAAGCCCCGACATGCAAGCCATCATCCTTTGGATACACAGAAGAAGAATATTGGCGAATTTTTCCAAATAAGACATTCAAGCCCTGCTCATCCATCCAGAAAGAAATCATGAAAATAGTCAACCAAACCCTAACCATGTCATGCGAAGGCTGGTACTTCAAAGGATCCCCTTCTTCAAACGATTCAATCGGTCTAAGTGACTATTCACCCAAGCCCAAAAAGTACTTAGGTCCAGTTCCCTTAAAAGAAACCGAATGGGCCTACGGTTCCTGCAAGTCTTCAAAAGAAATCCAAGGAGCCGCTTATTCATTCACAGAAAATCCAGAAGTCTCCAAAAGAGTAAAAAAGCAAATGCAAAAAATGCAAGAAAAACTAAATAAAACCTCTAAAACCCGACCATTAACAGTGATAAACTTATTCCTCGATTCAATCTCCAGGAAAACATTTTACCGAAGACTTCCAAAAACCATCTCATTTCTAAACAACCTAAACCGAAAAGACTTCAAACTTTACGACTTTAAACTTCACACTTCAGTAGCAGACAACTCTTTACCCAACTTATTCCCTCTCTGGACAGGTCATCACTACTCCGAAAAAACAAGGAAAGAAATGCAAGAAAACAAGTTAAAAAATGATGATTTGATTTACAACATAAGTATCTGGAAAGATTTCAAAGAAAAAGGCTGGGTTAGTTTATTTGGAGTAGAATTCTGCAATCATTATTTTGCCTATGGAATTGGAAGGTCTCCCAGGGTGGATCATCTCATGTCGCAGTTCTGGTGCGGCGCTCGATCAATGGTTGGATACTCGGACACTAGTCACGACCAGCGCTGCATCGGTTCGAAGTACTCCCACGAGTACCTCTTTGAATACCTGCTTCAATATACCAGGGGCTATAAAGGACTTAACAAGTGGGCTCATGTCATGTGCGTCACTGCACATGACGATACTGGAACTGTGATCGCTACTTTGGATAATGATTTAAGCAAGTTTTTAATGAAACTTGTTGAAAGCTCTGATGAATTTGTATTGTTTTTTGGAGCTGATCATGGAATGAGGTATGGCGAGTGGTATAAAAATGAAAATGGAGGACAAGAACATCGTCTTCCTTTAATGGTCATGCTTGCTAGAAGTACTTTAGTTGATAGGATTGAAGGAGCTGATCAGGCCTTGAGGTATAATTCAGGAATGTTGATGACGAAGAAAGATTTGTTTCATGTTTTAAAGACTCTTTCAGTGGTTCCTTACACAAATAGTTTTAATGATGATGGATCAGATGGGGTTGATTTGTTAAGGTTCAAAATTCCTAGAAATAGAAAATGTGAAGATGCAGGAGTACCTGTCGAGTACTGTCCTTGTAATCAATTTCAAGAAGTCCCTTCTCAGTGGGATCCACTCACAAAGCAAATCGCTCAGCTTACTATTGACGAGATAAACGAATCTATTTACTTTAATCAAGTCCCTGCTTTTCAAGTCTGTCAAAGAATCTCTCTGAAAGCAGTCCAAAGTGCTATGTGGGTCAGTCAGGGTGTTAAAGTTTTATTCAAAGTTAACTTCACAGTGAATGAAAGTCCTTTTCCACTTGAAAGCTTTTCAATGATTTTTTCTAGGTACATGAAACATAAACCTCGTGAAGAAGGATTCAAATTTTTGCCTTTTTACTTGGAAGGAAAAAGACTTTTTAGGTTGTTAGGAGTGAACTCTGAAAGGAAAAGTCAATGTAAAGATGAAGCTTGGTCTTTAGGAGTCCCTCCAGAACTCTGCATCTGCAGAGGATAGAAAAGTTATAATTAATCCATTATAAATGCAAAGAAGTTACAGCCACACTTACCTATGTACCCAGGTCTCGCCACAGATGACCATCCCTCCTCCGAATATTGTACTTAAAGGCAATCTTTTGAAAAAGGTTCCTGATTTTAACTCAGCTGTTTGGAATGGACTCGCATTGCAGACACCTGATAGGCAGATTGTCAGAAAATGTGAAAAAAGGTGGAAGGAATCTGAAGAGTCAAAAAGAACTATTTACCCGGAAGCTGAAACGCGTAAGACTCTTTTGTCGTCTACGCAGAAATCGTATTCGAATCTTACTGAAATGATTAACCGGGGGTATTCCAAAGACTACCTAGGAAGTCTAAACAAGCGAGTAGCAGTTGGCGGTAAGCACTTAAACGTAAACGCAATGAGTTACGAAAACACCAACGCAAGCAGTTCAATCTTCGAAGCCTACAAAGAACTCCACCCAGTAAACATCGCAACAATAGAAAGACGTCAAAAAAAGCCATCTCAAACGGGCGAGTTAAAAAACTCAAGTACTTTATTCCAATCCTCTCTCTTATCAAGTCAATCATCTCGCCCAATAAAAATAAAGCCTGACTTCATCAGCAGCATAAGCGACCTTCCAGGTTCCTTAAAGCAAAACGAAAGCTTAATAGACTACTCGAACCCAAAAGTAAAATTTCTCCGAAACACTGCAACAAGCCTTGAAAAAGGCGAGCACTTGGGCGAGCCCAAGCCTCGGAATGGTCCTCGTCAAGAAATAATTCCAAATAGCGTCTCACAGAACTGGAGCTATAACGAAATCGGACAAGAAAGTCAATTAAACCCGTACTCAAGAGGAAAGGCGAAAAATTGTCAGGCAGAAGACAAGCTTCTGCGAGGAACAGTTGAAGAAAGCGATTTGATCACTTCTAGAAAGGGTCGACCTGCTTCTGCGAGAAATATGTTTACCAGTAGTTTCACGTTTTCTTAACAGTTGTAATAATTACTATGGGCTGTGACCTTTCTAAACAAACTCGAGTTTATTTTGATGACCGTACACAAGAAGTAGCGAAGTCTATCAAGGCGATTAAGAAAGATCAGGAAAACTTAAAGCAACAGTTGAAAAATATTACACTTCCTATGGAACCTGAGGAAAGTATTCAAGAACTTAAGGCTTCTCTTGTGCCTTATTTGGAAAGAATTGAAAAAATGATGAGGGATATAAGAGTGGTTAAGGAAGAGTCTTCGAAGGCTAAGGGTGGGAATAGAAATGATGATCAGAAAAAGAGGTTGGGTGTTAGTACTAAAGAGGAAAGTCAGGAAAATGGAAGCAGGGAAAGTCCTAATGTTAATAAAAATACTAAGGAAGTTATGAGTATCTTGGAAGATCCTACTATTAAGGCTATGATTGAGAAGAATAAACAGAAGTTCTTGGGGAAGAAGAAGTGAGGGTGTAATTGGGTTTTAAGATGGATATTTGGATTAGAAATTTGTTAAGGTTAGAACTTCGTGGTAGTTTATTTCGCCTTTTTGGAGTTCTATGTTTTCACAGCCTTCTATTAGAGTTACCCCGACAGGATTTTTAAACATCGCAATTTTCATAGGACTAAATCCTTTCTGATAACAATTAACAAACCTTCCAATCACAGCACTTCTATAAACACTCCAACTTTTCTTCTCCACTTGATTATTAATCAAAAACATCTGATGAAGTTTTTCACGTCCTCGACTCATTTCTTTCAAAAGATAAAAAGCGACCTGGCACCCTTCACCATCAGCCAAAATAGAAACAGGTTTATTCAAGAACTCTTTTTTCAATCCTCTAATCAGCTGACCTGCAGCAGCTTTGGCCTGAGTCTTAAAAGCAGTAAGGTCAGAATTCGTTAAAGTACTTAAAGCACTTCTAAAAGCAGAAAAAAGATTTCCTGAATAAATATTCATCCCCGTGTTCACCAAATTCGGTACAATTTGAAGCACTCCTGTAAAATAATGAAGTGGATTCCACTTATAAAGGAAAATCTCGCTTTGGTTGGCAAAGGTTTTGAAAGGTTCTAATTTTTTTAAATTTTCCTTCTTTGTAAGTTTGTTTCCTGGAATGATTATTAAACTTGTCAAGGATGCCTTTGGAAGAATGTTTATTAACTTCAATGATTTGCTCTTTTTTGATGAGAAGAAGGAAAGGAAAGAAGAACTTTCTTGACTGTTGAAGAGAAAAAGCTGGGGACTTGATGATAGGCTGTTGAAGTGACTGCTTAGAAGAGACTCTAGATGAAGAAGAAGAGAAGTGCTTGGGGGTTTTTGAGAATATGGAAAAAGTGTTGTAGAGATTAACTTGTAGAGAAGTTCACGGTGATTAGTGTGGTAGTGAAGGCTGTTTGGATGACCTGTCAGGGTATATGAAGCACTGCATATTATGAAGTTCCTGGATTGATCGTTTGATAGGTTCCAGAAATCTTTTAGGCAGTTGTTTAGGTTTATTGAAGAATTGAAATCGGTTGAGAGTACTGCTGAGTTTATTTTTCCTCGAAGCAAAAATATAAGCCTCTGTAAATTTCTATCATTTTTTAGCAAGTCTTGAGGGCATAAGTAGATAATTATTGAATAAATCACATTTTTCAATTCTTGTGAACAGTAAATCTGGTCAAATTCTTTCTTATCACCAGCGGCCAGCTCAAAAATAAAAACTCTTGACTGATCAAAGAATGAATCCTCAATGATTTTTTCCCTTTTTTCTAGTTTTTCACTAAAGTTTTTTTTTATTCCTTTCAAAAACCAGGTCAGATATCTGTGAAAAATGCAATCTGGGAAGTTTTTCAGCAGCAGTTGTTTAACTTCTTGGATTTCTTCACTCATCCAAACCAAAATTCGGTTAAGTTCTTGCATATGTAGCTCAGGAGGCCTCTGCAAAATCTCATCAACAATCAACAAATTCTCATATCTAAAAAAAATATCAACCAATCGATTTTTATATTCTTTCGGCCACCCCACCTCTTCAATCAAAATCAACTTTTCCACTTCTTTCAAAAAAATCTGATAAAACTTAAAGTTGAGTTTATCAATATTTGCATGTTTCGTCTGAAACCCCTTCAAAAACCCTGAAAGACTTTCTTGAAACCTTAAAACTTCATCCTGCCAAAAAAGGCAAAAATCATCAAAAGAGGGCACATCCAAAGAATTTTTAAAAGACTTGCTAACAGAAAACAAGACAAATTCTTGACTTGCCTGTTTGATAACCCTAGAGTTATTTAATAATATCAAAGGAAAAGTGCAGTCTTTAATCTGATTTTTTTCCTTGTCAGTAAGACTTGAAATATTTTGATCAAACAAGGCAGAGACAAGAAGAGTATCCCAGATTTCTTGCAAAGATTCAAAACTTTGAGGATATTCAATATGTTCAACCTGATCCAATATAAACTGCTCAACTTTGATGATTTTCTGTTTCCTAAACATTAATTATCCTTAAAAAATTCCACAATTTTCATAAACCCCAAAATCAAAAATTCTGAAAATTTCATCAAAAATAAACATCTTTAAACATGAAAAAACTTCAAGAAGCGATTTACTTAAAACAAGTCGACCTAAACGATCTTTTCTGTTCCCGAGACAAGCGCGGTTTCGGTTTCGTGTCACTAAGCGACTTTGAGAAAGTCTTAAGACTAGCTCCAATAACCTTGACCCAAAACGAACTAGAAGAGATAAAATCATCGATACCAAAAGACTCAAACAACAACATAAACTACAAAGAACTTCAACTATCCTTAAGTCGTCCTCCCTCACAAAAGCCTTCCACATCGTCCGATTCTTTTATCAACGAAAAGATTGCCTGCGCTTTAAACGAATTCTTGATGCAAGTCCCTTCAAATCTTCTGACTTTCGACGACTTTCGGAAAATCATGAGAAAAACTTGGCTTACAATCCCTCTTCAAGACCTTCGAAAAGTTTGGGAAGTCCTTCCTCATGATAAGTTCATTTTGGCCTCTTGGGCAAAAAAACATGCAGTGCCTGTTGAGACCTTTGAAATCACTCAAGTTGAAAGTGAAACAAAAGAAACTCTTCCGAAAATTCTCAGTCTTCTCAAGGAAATCGCGATTTTTTATGGAAACTCATTTTTACTTGCTGCACTTAAAGTGAAGGATTGGGTAACTCAAGAAGAATTTAGAAAATTGCTGGAAAAGTTCAGAGTTTCTTTTCATCAGCAAGATTTTGATGAGTTTCGCATCTGGGCTGTGGAAAAAGGACTTATGAAGGACTTGAAGGTTAACACTGGAATTTTAAGTCTTTATTTTGTTGGAGTTGATTTCGTGGAAAAACAAAATTTTTCAAGTGATCGACCAGTTGTTGATCAAGTCCTTCAAAGAACTTTCTTTGAAATTATACGAGAAAAACTTATGAATTTAAAAAAATGTCTTCAGCCTTTTATTCAAAATGATTATGTTGAAGAAATACGGTTGAGGGAAGTCTTGAAAGTTTTAGTCCCTTCCTTGACTAATGAAAATGTCAGCCTTTTTCTTAACTCGCTGAGGTTTAGTCTCCAGCCAAGCTTTTCAAGTCCTTTCAGACAAATCAACGTTCCTGAATTTCTTAACTTGTTCGACCCTAATCAAGAAATTTCCATTCCGCCAAATGAAAAACCTCTAAAAAATGACCTGCCAAGGACTTTTGAAAGCTTTTCAACAGTGCAAGAAACTTTTAAAGTACATCCTCGTGATTATTTATGGGAAAAGCAGATAATTTCACAAGTTTTCGCTGTTTCTCAACCACTTTTGTGTAATTTCAGGATTTATGACTGGAATCACTCTGGAGCTCTTACTTTAGAAACTTTTCATTTTGTTTTGGTTAAAAGTTTGAATTGGCTTGATAATGAAAAGATCAATTTTTTAGTTGATTTGGCTTTAAGGGAATGTGGGTCTATTGATGATAGCAGGACTCTGATGATGCGGGGAAAGGATTTTGAGGAATTTCGTGAAAGTATTAGCAAGGCTTGGTTTCCTGATGGAGAACAGTTTAATATTTCGTATGTCTATTTTTTGGTTGTTTTGGAAAGACTTAAATTATAATAATATGGAGTGTTCTGAGTATCTCTTGAGTGGCAAGGCACAAGCTCTTGACATCCCAATAGACACCATCAAAGAATTCGTAGAAATTTTCAACTCCCACGTTCCAGGTGACCTGACGTCTCCATCACCACCGGACATAAACGAGCTAGAAAGAACAAACATGAAAATCCATTTAACATGGTCCTCAGGTTCAAAAAAGTCTAAATTCGAGTTTAACCTCGACGAAAAGACTTTCACCCTTGTTTCTAATTAACTAGTTATCATCCAATCTATAAATGAAAAAAAAATCACAAAAAGTCTTAAAACATGTTCTTTCCAGTCCCTTCACTTCAAACTGGCCAGAGCTCTCCAAAGAAGACTCGCTTTCATTCGTGAACATCTTGAAAAACGAGGCAGTTTCTCAGGCAATCTTCGGAGTGAAGCTTGACTCGAAAATCCTGAAAACAGGTTCGGCTTCTTTAGACGTCTTTCTTCGAGAAAATCTGATTTTTGGTGTTGCCAAGTCAATTGAACATATCAAAAAGGTTTCTTTTGTGGTTTTGTTTCGAAGTGATCAAAATGAAATCTTGCTTGAAGGACTTTATTTACTTTGTAGGAATCTTGGAGTTACTTGTCTTGCTCTTGATTTTGAGGTCGTTAAGGAGAAATTGGAGGAAATCACTGGAGTCAAGTTTTTGGCTTGTTTGGCTTTTCCTTTGGAAAATACTTTACCACAAACTTGTAACTTTTTGAATGGGATGAAGTCGAGATATGTGCAGAAAAGATTGATGCCTGTTAGGATTAAGACTCAGGAAATTGTTAAGAATGTGAAGGGGAAGTAGTGTGTGTGGATTTTTAATGGAAGAGTGGTAGACTTAGATTTTTTTTGGGTTTTATTTGGTAGGATTGATGAACTTTGTATGTTGGAGAAGAGACAATAATTTATTATTTTTTTGGGAATTTGATGAAATTATTTCAGATGTATGCTGCTTACTATGATAAAACAACTAAATTTCACTACTCGAAATTCTCAACCCAAATCAAATTCCCAAAACTTCAAAAATACCTAAAAAATCCCAAAAACCCAAAAAAAACTATTTTAAAATCTCTATTCAAATCATTACATCAAATCCGCTAAATTAAACTAAATGGACGTAAGAGAGTACTCCGAAAAGGTCAAAGCTCAACTAACCGAGTTAGAATCCGAAAGCATATCAGACGTGTTAAGTTGCCAAGAAGAAATCGCAGAACTTTACTTAGAACTATCCAAATCCAGTCGAATCCTGTACAACATCGAGTCCACCCTGTCAAAATTCCAAAAAGACTTAGGAAACATAAGCAGCGAGATAAAAACTCTTCAAGAGCAAAGCCAAAGCATGAGTATTTCCTTAAAAAACCGAAAAGAACTCGACTCAAAGCTAAACTCTTACGTGCAACAACTGACATTAAGTCCTTCTCTAATCGACAGCATCTGCAACAAGGAAATCGACGAAGAATACATCAACTACATCAATGAACTACGAGAAAAACTTGTTTTTTTCAAAAATGAAAGTAAATTCATGACTAATCATGGAGAAGTCACTGCTCTTTCAATGCAAGAAGTCTTTCCAGAGATTCGAAGATTAAATACAAAAGCTGCAGGAAAGATTAGAGCTTTTATATTAGGACTTATTCAGTCTTTGAATAAACCTAAGGCAAATATTCAGACAGTGCAAGAGACTTCTTTGCTCAGATTTAAAAATTTGTTGGTTTATTTAAGGGAAAATTCGCCTGAGTCTTTTGTTGAGATTTGCATGAATTATAATGAAATTCTAGGAAATCTTTATATGAACCATTTTAAACTTTATGTCAATAGTGTCAAAAAAATGGTAAAGGAAGACTCGAGTAAACATGACCTTGTTTGCTTTGAACATATGGATCTTAGAAATGATTATATTCCTGGATTTGATTTGAAAAATCGTGAAAGTATTGTTTTGAACTTGGAAAATGTGGAACCTATTGTTGCGAATTCGGCTAAAAAGGAAAATAAAAAGTTTTATATTGAGGAGATTTTTCATAGTCTTGTTAGGGTTTTAACTGATACTTGCACTTTTAATTATTTATTTGTGCTTGAGTTTTTTATTATTAGAGCCGATCAGTTTCAGCCTGTCTTTGGTGAGTTGTTTGCGAAGACTTTTCAGATGATTGTGGAAAATCTTTCGTCTATGTTGGTTTATACTCATGATATTCTAGGACTTTTACTGGTTTTGAAAGTAAACAGCAGTTTCCAATCTCTAGTAGAAAAAAAAGGTGTTTATATGATGAACGCTTTTTTCGAGAAGATAAGAATAATAATTTGGCCTAAAATCCAGAGCCTCTTAGACATAAACCTAAAAGAAATAGAAAACGCGAAGTACCTAAAGACCCACGACGTATCAGTCCACGTAATAACAAAAAGATTCACAATTTTTGTCCTATCCCTTCACAAAACATCTCCAAACGATGACATGTGCCGACAACGATTTTCTCAGTTCAAAAAGTCCTTTTTAGGTCTATTAGACCGAATATCTTCCCACATCAACGACAAAAAAACTCGAGTTGTTTTCATGATCAACAACCTCGACTATCTTCTTGAAGAGTTCCAAAAAGCTGAAATTGCTCTTATTGGAGAATTTGTTAACTTTGAGAATGATTTTGATAATTTTGTTGAAAATTTCATCGAAATGCAACTTTTAGAGATTTTTAGAGAAATTGTTTTGTTTAAGTTAGAAGAAAATGACGCGAAAAGTATTGAAACAATGCTTCATGATTTTAACTCTAACTGGAAGAGAAGACTGGAAATCATCGAAACTATTGAAAGGGACTTGTTTTTAAGTGAAGCCTCGCAGAAGGATATATTAAAGAGAACCAATACAGTGCTTTTGATGAAGTATAATGAGTTTGTGGATAAGGTGAAAAAGAACTTCCCCGCTTTAGCTAAAATTGTTGTTTCTGTGCATAGCTTAATGTCAGAGATCCAGAGATAAATAATCTGCCTTTTTAGGTATTTAGTTTATAATTTTAGGATTTTATTGATTTTCATGTAGTTATAATATCATCAAGGGTTTAATAATTTCATTATTTACAGTTAATGAATATCAGCACGAAATAAAGTTTCTCCAGCTTTAAACATCATCCCGTTGAATATCATAAAAAAGTCCTCAACGAAAAGCCAAGTACCGTTTGTGCTGATTTTTACTCCATCTCCATCTTGCACGTACCAGCCATTGTCGTACATGAAAAAACAATGATAACGGGATAAAGAACTATCATCAAAACGAATGCTGCAGTCAGTCATTCTTCCTATTCTTACTGGGGAATCTGAGGGGAGGAAATTACTAAATAAAATTTACAATTTTTCGTCGCATTTTGAACCGTCTATGAATTTTATGTGAAGCTCGCTTTTTTTAGTATTTTCAAGATGAACTATCAGGTGAGAATCACCAAAACTCACAATATAATTATTCTTCAACAGTACAGGCCTCGAAATCCTAATAAAAGTCCCCATGCCATCTCCCAAATCCTTTAAAAAATACCCAGGTCCAGGAATCTTTTTATACTGTATCAAAAAATGTTGTTTTCCAATACCTTTTTCACTAATCGGCAAAAGAATATCATTAACGATTTTATTTCCTGAGTAAAACAAAGACCCAGCAAAGACCTGACAATCATTATCTTGTCTTTGACTATTTTTCAACCCAGTCGAATCAATATGAAAGACTTTTCCAACCTGCATTTTTTCACTTTCAATCACGACGATGTCAAGACAAGGGTCGTTCTGAATGAGTGGGGAAGGAATTTTCGGAATTGAATTAGATGAAATGTCGAGTTGAGTCCTTCGACAGTCATTAACTTGCCCAGGCTCTTCAGGAGTGTCTTCGATGTAACAACATCGACAGCCGAAGGAAGAAAAGGTTCTTTTTAAGAAGTCCATTTAAATTAGATATGAAGAAGTCAGAAAGCTGGAATAATCACCTTGATTCAGAGCCCCCAGCGCTTGGTCATCATTTCCTTTTATATAAAGATTGAAAATGGAAGGGATTAGAATTGATTTGAAGGGTTTTAATTTAGGTGAGGTTTTTAATTGGATTTTGAATTAACTGATTTTTGTTTATAGTTTTATTTGCATTTAATGGACCCTGATTTCTTGGATATGTTCAGCAATCGCAACTCGCCTGTTAAAGTTTTTAGGGAGCCTGATGCTGAAGAATCGCCGATTAAGCCTCCGACAAAGAAGTCAAGATTGAATCTAGAAAATTTTTCAGGTTCTCATAAAAAGGTCTTGAATTTTAGCTATGGAAGAGTTCAAAGTCACTCAACATCTCGAACAAAAGAACCTGAAGACGAATCCAAAATAATTCGAAAGCAGTGGCTTGACGGGCTTGAAAAGTTCGGAGTTCGAAGTGTTTCTCGAGAAATTTCATCGAAAATGCCAAGAAAAGATGAGAATGATGTCGAAATTCAACAACTGAACTCAAGAATCCGAAACTTGATTCGAGAAAACTCTGAACTCAAGGCTCAAGTCGAAATTTATGATAAAAGACTTAAGGGAAAAGGAGCTACGAGTAAATTAAACTTTCAAGCTAATGAAAATTCGAGTTTTGAAGTCACTTTCAAGCCTCAAGACTTGGTTGATGCTGGTTTTAAGAACCACAAAAGATTCCCTCGGGACATTTTTAGATTACCAAGAGGAAAGAAATGAAGAGAAGAGTATTTGGTAATTAATAGGTTGTTTATTTAGATTAGAGATTTTGATTAGAGTGAGATTGAAAGTTGAAATATTGATATATAATGCTAATTTAATTATAGTTATTAGTTTTTATAGTTTAAGTTATTTTTATGTGGATTTCAATGAAGAATTTATTGATTCAAATTTACAGGTTCTGGTATCAGCAACTTCAATAAAGTTTCTTAGTTGCAATAAAATTCAAAGTCAATAAAAGCTAAAATTAATATGTTTCTTTTCATTAGAGCATTTTACAAAAATATAGTTAAATTGAAAATTAATTTTCGAGTCTTGAGCAGACTGAAGTTTTATGATAATATGCTTGAATAGTTGATGTGTTTCACTACTGTGACTCAAGGCACTAAATATATAACTACACTTAAATTTCAAGTATCCATGCTAAATCAATAAAAATATAATACTAAATATATAAAAAAGTTACTTTAAAAGCTTATCTAAAATATCTAGTGAATACCTCTACACCTATTTAAAATTAACTGAACCATAACAATCCTAGATTTTCTAATATTTTCCTATTTTTTCAATATCTTTCTCCTAAGTCTCAAAACAGAAAAGAAACAATGAATTTTTCAACTTGTACAGATTTAATTCTTCTTTCCCTACCTTTTTGTTGAATTTCAACGTAACTTGTATAATAATCTAAGAAAACCAATATAATGTGTAATCAGAGTGAAATCATTAATACGATCCATTATATCTTCCTAGTGACCTGCTCTTTATCAGTCTTTTCATGTCTTAGCATTATTATAGTATACTACATTCACAAGGATTATCGCGGAATTTCACTGAAAATAGTGTTATGCATGTCAATTACCGACCTAATAAGTTCACTCTTCTACTATCTTCCAATCTATTACCTAGGAAACCCTTTAATCTGCAAAATCACTGCAGTTACTACAAATCTCTGCTTAAAAATCGACATTCTTTGGTCAATGTGCATTGTTTGTACCTTAAAAGAAGTCCTAGGTAATGTCCAGTTCAAGCCAGAGACTTATTTAAGGAAATGGTACTTTTGTGCTTTTATCGTTTTACCGATTTTTCAAACTTTGCCTCTGATCACAGACAGCTTTGGTGAAAACTTCGGAGTCTGTTCCTATAAAAACGATCTTGGAGGAATCCTGTGGAGACTTGTTGGAGATTCCTTTATATTCGCAGGAATTGCTTATACAGTCTTCGGGTACTTTAAAATCCATCTGAACGTGAAGGATTTTAACTTATTCAGTATAAAGCAGTTGATTTTTGAGAATGGTCTTATTTATAGTTTCATTCTTATCGTTATTGTGGTACCTGCCGTTCTTTTGAGGTATATTGAGTACTTTGAGGGGTTCTGTGAAGTTTATTACTACAGTTATATTGCTTATATTTCATTTTCTTTGCAAGGCTTTATGAACTTCTGTGCCTTACTTAGCAATCGAAACATTCGCCGAAGTATCAAAATGATTATAACTGGTACAAGTTCGTTTAACGAGTCAGATTTCATTAAAGACATACTGAACGAGTCTTCCTCAAGTGAAATAATTCCAAGCTTAATTAATAAATGAAAGCTTTACAAGATTAAAATTAGAAATAATAATTGAATGTGTGACGAGCAAGATTTAATTAACTCGATTCTTCTTATGTCTCTGATTTGCTCTGTTGTTTCAGTTGTTTTTTGCTTGATTATTGTTGCATTGTATGTAAGAATCAGGCAAAGGGGAGGTCTTTCATTCCATATCCTACTTTACATGTCAATCACAGATATGGTCCGCAGTGCATGTTTGATAATGACCTACATCCAAAGAGAAAACGTTTATATCTGCAAAATAACAGCAGTTTTGGTTAACAGTTCACTTTTCACAAACTCAATCTGGTCAGTTTACATTATTTTTGTGCTACATCGTATATGTCTCAACTTTCCAATAGGTTCTGAGTTTTACTTGAAAACCTGGACCATTTGCGGTTTTATTCTTCCAACAGTTCTCCACTTATTCCCTTTGATAACTGACAGCTATGGATTCAATGAAGGATCTTGTACCTATAAAGATGATTTTTATGGAATTATTTGGAGAGCTATTTCAGAGTTTTCAATGTTTTTCATTGTTGTTGTAGCAATCGTTGGGTATCTTAAGGTTTATAAAGGTTTCAAGGATTTTACCTTGAGGCAGGTTGTGTTTGAAAAGGGAATGATTTACTCTATCTTGTTTTTGGTCACCTTTGTTGTACTTATCTTGTTCAGGTTTCTTGCTTTTTTTCTGGGATTTTGTAAAGTTTATCCTTTCGCTTTTTTATCGTATTGTCTGGTGTCTTTGAATGGATTTCTTAACTTTTTGGCACTGACAGCAAATAAAAGCTTTTGGGATGAGTTGTGGAAGATTGTTAAGTTACAAGGAGCCAAATCGGATTCTTTTGATTATTTTCAAACAATTATTTCTTCTTAGTAGTTTAAGAATTAGATTGATTAAGGTTAGGATTTTTATGGTTATTTTAGACAGGATTTTTATGGTTATTTTAGACTGATAATCTAAATAACTAAAAATTATTCGAAATGCTTCGCGGATGTTGCTGTTATCTTTAGTAATATTTCCTGGAGTGAATCGAATAATTGATTTATCGAAAAGTTTGATACCTAAGAGGAGTATGTTTTCATCCGATACTAATTTGTTGACCAGCTCATCAGTTTTCTCGTTTTCTCCTTTGACCCTAAAAACAACCAAGCTCAAAATTCTCTTAACAACCATCTCAAGCCTAGGATCATTCTTCACATGCTCTTCAGCAACCTTTCCAGCTTCGACATAATTCCTCAAACGTTGAACGATTCCACTTTCTCCCAATTCCTGTATCACAAACCAGCTTTTAAAAGCTTTATAGTCTCTCGACAAAGGAATCTGCCAATTTTTCAAGTCAAACTCATTACCTCTAAGGTAACTAGCCCCTGAGAAAGGTTTCTGATAATTAAATCTTTACCCTTAAACTACATATGACTTGAATTGATTCCAGTCAAAAGCATTTTCGAAGAATTCATGTTAAAAGTAGTACATTTTTCAACTTCTTTCAACAAATATTTAAATTCTGGCAAAATACAAAAACTTCTTGCATAAGCCGCGTCAATATGGAACCAAGCTTTTTCTTCTTCAGCGATTTCAGCGAGGATATCGTTTTGGTCTATAGCAGAAGTGTTGGTTCCTCCGAGACAGCCTACGATAAAAGATGGTTTTAAACCTACAGCTCGGTCTTTTACTATTTGGTCTTTTAAGAGTTGAATATCGATTGAATAGTTTCCGAATGATTCGTTGAAGGAACTGGGAATTGTTCGCATTTCAAGTCCTAGGACTCGAGCTGCTTTTTGGACTGAGAAATGAACTTGGTCTGAAGCGTATACTACTGGAGATTGATGTGTTTCTAGCCTTGCACAGGAATTTGCTGTTAAGACTGCATCTGATGCTGTTGCATAAGTTCTTCCGCCTCCAGGACCATTTTTTTATAAAAGTGTTTAGGAAATCCTAACATCTCGGCAAACCAGTCTGAAACGATCATCTCGACTTTAAAACTAGCTGGTGAAATGTTTTTTAGGAATCCATTGCTTTGTAGAAATTTCGAAAGAATTTCATCTTGAATAGCCAACCATGATGATTCCATAGTAAAGAATGCAAAGAACATTGGATTATTCCAGTAAATATTATTCGGCAGTATTTTTTCCTGTATATCTTTCAAAACATTTGAAAATGCCCAGGCGATTTCGGCAGTTCTGAAGAGAGTTCAGGAACTTTTGCTTTATTTTCAATTGGAAGTTTTTAAATTCTTCTCGGTTTCGTGATAGGAGGTCTATCAATAATTTTGTGTTCTCGACCTGAGAATTTAGATATTGATTGTGACGTTTCACTAGACTCCTAAACATCTATTATAAAATGAAAGTATTGAAAATAGAAATCATACATCAAAAGGTTCTATTAGATAATTGAATTTTTAGTTTATTGGTTTCTTTTAGTTGATTGAAGCAGAATCGAATTATCAGCAATATTTTAATAAGCTATCTCAGATTTATTGATTAGTCGAATGGGTGGAAGAGAATTTCATAAAATTCAATTTAAATCTACCCACATTTTAGCTTTAAACATTCGACTGAAATGTTAATGAACCATTATACTATATATATTTTTTTAGAATATGAGGATTTATTACTTAATATAATATAAATGATTAAGTACAAACTTAAAAATTTTTGAAGAAAATTAAAATAATCTTCTATGATATTTAAATTGAATCAAATAACCTTTATCAGAAATAGCACACTTAATTGTTAAAGAAAATAAATATTTTTGTGTAATGCCTTATAATAATCATTTTAAAATTTATTTTTAAGCACAGGTTTAATCTGGAATTAAAATTGACTATCTATTTGGTAGATGCTAAATCATGTTACTATAAACGCATGATAATATTTTTTAAACTTCAAAGACGAATTTAGGAATACTTAATCTAGATAACTAAAAACTATTTTAAATGCATCGTGAATGTTGCTATAGTTTTCAGTTACATTTCCAGGTGTAAATCGGATGATACTTTTACCATAAAGTTTGCTGCCTAGTAAATAAATATTCTCATCAGAAGATAATTTGCTTACCAGACTATCAGTTTTCTCATTCTCTCCTTTGACCCTAAAAACAACCAAGCTCAAAAGTCTCTTAACAACCATCTCAAGCCTAGGATCATTCTTCACATACTCTTCAGCAATCCTCCCAGATTCAACATAATCCCTCAAATGTTGCATAATTCCACTTTCTCCAAGTTCCTGTATCAAAAGCCAACTTTTAAGCGCTTTGCAGTCCCGAGCAAGAGGAAGCTGCCAATTTTTAGCGTCAACATCATTGACCCCTTCCATGAAACTTGCGCTTTGAGAAAGGTTTCTGATAAGTAAAGCCTTATTTTTAACCCACATATGGCTGGAGTTGATTCCACTTAAAAGCATTTTTGAAGGATTCATGTTAAAAGTAGTACATTTTTCAACTCCTTTCAACAAATATTTAAATTCTGGCAAAATACAAAAACTTCCTGCATAAGCCGCGTCAATATGGAACCAAGCTTTTTCTTCTTCAGCGATTTCAGCGAGGATATCATTTTGGTCTATCGCAGAAGTGTTGGTTCCTCCGAGACAGCCTACGATAAAAGAGGGCTTTAAACCTACAGCTCGGTCTTTTACTATTTGGTCTTTTAAGAGTTGAATGTCGATTGAATAGTTTCCGAATGATTCGTTGAAGGAACTGGGAATTGTTCGCATTTCAAGTCCTAGGACTCGAGCGGCTTTTTGGACTGAGAAATGAGCTTGGTCTGAAGCGTATACTACTGGAGATTGACCTGTTTCTAGCCTTGCACAAGCCATAGCTGTTAAGACTGCATCTGATGCTGAATAATAAGTCAGTCCGCCTCCTGGCCCATGCTTGTTATAAAAGTGTTGAGGCAGTCCCAACATCTCGGAGAGCCAGTCTGAGACAATATTTTCAATATCATAACTAATAGGAGAAATTTCTGGTATAAATGGAACATTCTGTAGTGATTTCGAAAGTATTTCACCTTGTATTGATGACCACGTAGAAGCCATCGGAAAGAAAGCAAAAAACATTGGATGATTGCAGTAAAGATTATTTGGGAATACTTTTTCCTCTATTTCTTTTAAAACTTCATCAAAGCACCGAGGAAATTTTGGAAGGTCTGAAGAGAGTTTTTGAATTCCTGCTTTGGGTTTGATCGGAAGTGTTTTTACCAGCTCCAGGTTTCGGAATATTAAGTCAATTAATGACTTGGTATTCTCTACTTGTAATTTTAGGTTTGGAAGACTTTGAGTCTTGGTCCTTCTTAACATTTATTATTACTTCTGGTCAAAAAATTATTTTTATTTTCAATTTTTCGATGCTTAAACAGTTTATTAGTATTTGAATGAAAGAGTAGTGCTAGTTAATTATCTTCTCGTATTTCTGGTTTCCTGATAGTTTTGAATATAATCTTATAATAGTAGATTAAATTCATGAGTTTCGCAGGTATAAATTATGATGTTTTAGTGATTCTTATTTATTAAAAGATTAAAAAATTTGATTCTATAAGCAAATGATCTTATCAGCGAAAAAATTCTTTATTTCCTAAAAGAGGCAAAAAATTTTTTTTATTACGGCTCCAGCATATTTATCTTCTAATAAGTTAAAAGTTTATAAATGTCAAATCTAAGAACTAATTCAATTTTATACATTTAGTTTATAAAATTTTTAAATTTACCCATGCTAAGCAAGATTGTAAAATTTAAAGTTAAAGTCTCTTATGTAGGTGTTTAAAATGCTGTATATTTAAGAATTATTATTTCATCTAAATCCTAAATTTCTGTATTACCAACTCTAAGAAAATTATAGTTTTAGGTAACCAAAAAAAAGTAATTTAATTTTTACATATTCATTTTTGATATCCTAAAATTCTATTTGAATTTTGACAAATCTCTCTAATCATAAGCCTGATTCCATAAATCTTCTTAAAACCACTTAATTAATCCTTTTTCTCTCTAATCTTATGATCAACCTCTAAATAAATCGAATAAAATTCTTACTATAAAGTTTCAGTACCCTATATTCCCAGAAAATAAACAATAATAAAATTCTTATACTTAACTAAATCAACAAAACAAAAATACTTCAATCATATATCCATCCTCAATCCTTAAAAATAAGAAATCAAATCAATCATCAGTTAATCTTCAACATCCAGAAAATCCTAAAATCACTTTAAGTATCTCATTCAAGTGATTTACCCTAGCAGCAGAAAAAAGAAGAATTTTAAAAACCTATCAAGATTAGATATCTTGGAGTAATGCAGACTCGTAAACCAAAAGAATTAGAAAAAAAGCAATAAGTGACTGCAACTTGTTATCATGTAAGTTCTTACTTTCCTTAAGACATAAGAGTCTTCAGAGGTTTTATTTCAGTCGGTCTTCTTTTTCGAAACCTGAAGACTTAATTTAACTTTCAGTGCTCGCTCTTTCAAAGAGACATTGAAAAAAAAACTTAGTTCATCACCTTGGTAAGTTTCTACAGACCCGCAGGACTTGAAAGAAGGATTTACTTTAATGTCTTTCATATGTTCGGATAAGTAGTTTGGTTTAGTTAAACTTAAAGAAATAGAATTCAATTTTTTATTAAGAAATAGATTGATATATTTATCATGATTTTATCTCTCTAGATGAAGAATACAGAAGTTGATGATATGTTAGTCAAAGATTGATTTTTAGTACTTGATAGGAGTTGTTATATGTGAAAGACTGCATTGAAATTGTGAGAAAAAGGTTTTTATTTAAAGTTTTTATTTTTTTATTATTCATCATTCTGGGTTTTTATCAAATTTAAGAATTTTTCATAACACTGAGCTAATAATACACCACATAAAAAGTAGTAAAAATCATTCTATCCATTATTAAAATAGAAATTCTCTAATATTTATCAACCTCTTGCTAAGATCTTCTCGAAAACATAAAGGCTTACCCAAACATTTGATCGAAAAACTTTGCTGAACAAATGTTTATGAAAAAAGATGATTTAAAGAACTGAAATTTAATAAATTCATCATTTCTTATCAAAATTATAAAATTCCAAGATTAACTAAATATGATCATATGAATAAATCTTTTACCCTTATCTTATCAACCTCAATTCATCAGTACGCACCTTGAAAATCATAAATTTTTCAATTAGACAATATCTGAAAAATGAGTGAAATAGTAAGTCTTCACATCGGCAGTCCTGGAGTCCAAATCGGTAACAAACTCTGGGAGTTATTTTCAATCGAGCACAATTTCAACCAATTAAATCAGCTTCAATCAATCCAAACCCAAAACACATCAAAATTATCTTCCTTCTATTCAGAGCACTCATCATCATTCACCCCCCGAGCCTTATTCATCGACAACGAAGTCTCTCTTTCCTCATCTCTGACCTTTCCAGGAGTCTCTTCCCTTCCTTCAGACAACCTGATTCTAGCAGAGGATTCCGAAGGAAACTATTTTAAAAGCTACTCATCATTAGCCTGTAACGACCTGATCCAAGAGAAAGTCCGAAGACAAGTCGA
>RSEH01000413.1:0-22314 GCA_006503475.1 Stentor roeselii | reverse complement strand
AGTTTTAGAGGCTTCTAGAGTTCCAAATTCTTCTTCGAAGTAAACATTAAAAGGAAATTGATAGTCTGATGAAGATAGCAAATTTGACCGAAATTTGCTATCTAGGGTGGTGTATCCTGTAGGTAGAATAAGAATTGCTGAGTAAGATTTAGAAACACTAGTTGCAGTATCCTTGTTAAATGTTATGGTGACCGTAGATGGAATGCTTACAATGGATTCATATTTTCCCGCTTCAGGTTTACCATCTCCAGTCGTGCTGATTGCTTCTGCTTTACTCGAAGCACTGGACCCAGTATAAAATACAAAAATAGAAGAGTTGAGAGTAGTAGAGATATGAATATGAACTCCAGATGTTTCGTCTTGATCCACTTGTAGAATAGGTATATAAAATGATATCGGCTCACTCTTTAAATTTTCTGTTTGGATAAAATAAATTGATCCATCTATGTCTACTTTAAATTCTCGAGAAGGTAAGGTTGAGGGATAAACAGATTCAACTGGTACCCAATTCGAAAAATTCATAAGATTATCTCCATTAAAAAAGTCAAATTTTACTTTAATTGTTAATCCTGCTGGCAAAGTCCAATCGCTGGTTGTATATTTAACTCTTACTGGATTTCCATTTCTAATCAGGTTGTTACACATAAAGGTAATCTCTGTTGATTCAATTGTACCTTTCGTGAATGAGAGCATAGTTGTAGCTATAAAGTAACTTGAGCTTTTTTTGATTTTAATTACTACCTCTGTAGGCTCTAAAAGTGATAAAAGAGGTGTGAATAATGAAGTTTCTTGAGATTTTATATCTACTGATATATATAAATAGATATACTGATTTATATTTGAATCACTTTTTAATTCAAATGTAATTAGACCATTAGATGGTGTTACTGTTCCTTCCAATGCAGAGTCTTTAGTTATTTCACTGAAATCAAATTTGCTTACATCATTATCTACATAAAATTTTCCTTGTAGTGATGTTGGATTAGAAAAAGTTATATTTTTTCTCGAAGGTTGAAGTTCAGATATTGAAAAAGGTAAATAAATTTCTATAGTATCACCCTTAAGTAGTTGATCAGTTGGATAAATACTCACAACAAGTCCATGCCCACTATCATTTATTTCTTTAACTTCATCATCTTTAATAGAATTATAAATCCAAACAGAAGCCTCAGGATTAGAAGTCTTTGTTAAGTCGCTATAAACTTTAATAGTTCTAGTTTCTTTTAATTCATCAATAACTAAATCACTGTTTAACGTCCTAATATTTACTCCAATATTTGTAACAGATGATATAATTTTCAAATAATTTATCAGTGTAACCACTGTAAGTGCTTTCAGTGGAGTAGTTGAATTAACATTGATATATACTCGAGTATCTGAAACTAGTTCAGGAGAAAAACTTGCACTTTGAGGTGAAGATACAAAAATAATCGGCCTTTGCGCCACCGGCTGTTTGGCTTGGTAAGTATCAGTGACAGTATCAAAATCATTGATAGTTACATTTGTATAAGTGACTTCAATAATCCCTTGCGGAGGCACATCATGCATCATACTAAAACTTAAACTCCAATAAGCTTCCAAATTTTTTACAATGAGTTGAGTTTTATTAAAAGCAGCCGAAGTATATGGCGCCCAGTCAACAATAGTAACTTCTCCAGCAGCAACATCATCCTCAGGTCCAGTTCCTGAAAACCTAGCAAGAATCGTATTAGTTCCATATCTCCAAACAGTGAGAGTCCAAAGATACCCATTTCCAGTAGTCTGCACATCAGGATTAAAAAAAGAAGACAAAGTAAACGCGAATTGACTTCCAGCTTCTACTTCCTCAGTGCACCCGAAGACATAAATAGCTTTTTCACTTTCCTCAGTAAAAAATACTTCCGCTGAAGGAAAGGCTTTAGAAGAGTCAAGAGCTGTGCTCATCTCAACTTTCAAGTCGCTTATTCCAAACTCCTCGCTTGGGGTCACCACGAAATAATCCCCTGGGAAGAGTCTTAGAGTTGATGGAAGTTGAAAAGCGAAGTTTAAGGATTCTAACTCTTTTATTGTATGAATTGTTGATTCTTGATCGTTTATGTAGGAAATTGATAAAGAATCATCCACTTCTGGATCTGAGCTTTCGAGAAGAGCTAAAAACCCTACAATAAAGTCCTCTGCTATTATTTGACCTGTTTCCGATTCCGCCAAAAGGAAATGGACAGGACCGTAAACTAAAGTGAGCACTTGGAAGGAGTAAGGGCAGCTGGCCTTCCAGTCATTTTCTTCCTCGTTTAAATAGCTGAGAGTGCATTCGGAAAGGAAGGACTCACCTGGCATGCTAATAGCAGAGAAGTACTCAGTGAAGTTGGTATCGACTTCATCAACACGGAAATAAAAGAGAATTTCTTTAGCAGTTCCAATATAATTGGAGTCTAACTCAAATCTGCTGTTCACCCAGGTTTTAGGCCATGAAACTATCAAAGGGCTGAACCTGTCACCGTAGGAGATGTCTTCAAATCCTAAGAGTTCTGAAGTGACAGCTACCAAGATAACTGCTAAATACATTATTTATTAGTGAATGAATGAATGATTTGGTATTAATGAAAAATTTACAATTTATACTTCTAAGTACTTTCAAAACTTTATCGAATTTTATTAGTTCATTAGAAATATGAAAGAAAATCAATTCAAATTTACTTTTAGGATTAGAAATATCATGAGTTTTGATTATAATAAGAAGAATGTAGTGATATTTTGTTTAGGTTTTGAATTGGTTTAGCTTTTAAATGGGTTGTATGATTTACCCATAAGATCTTAAAAGTTACGTATATAAGTAATCAATATATATTTTTTTTTCAGAAAGATTCTGCCTTATGTTTTAGAGACCTTTGAAAGAATAATTGAAGATTAAAAGTATTTTGATGATATATGAGAATAAGTAAACTAACTTGAACAGATTTAAATGTTTAAGTTTAAAGCTAAAACAAAAGACTCATAAATATAAATCATAAAGTAATAAAAATATTTGTCAAATTAAGTTTGGTATAAATTACTTGATGTTTCTCTCAATAACATTAACCAATTACTCTCATAAATTCCAGTTTCACTAAATTACTAGAAAATTTTAGGTATTTTTTGCATATTTCTCTTTCATGGTAGCTTTATAAATGTTAATTTTCTTGCTTGTAAGTGTTTCAAACTTCTAATGCAAAGAAAATCTAGAAGAAAAATTGATTCAAGACCTTCAAGAAAGAATCACCTCTTTAAACTCAGATGGTAGGGGCTTGACTATCTGTTTCCATTGTAAACTTATGATAATATGGCAGAAACAGAATTTCCCTTCAATTTCATATGGCTTATTATGCCTACTGAATGTTTACTATTGATTGAGTCTCAGTGATAAACTAAGAAAATTTTCTTACTTGACAGATATAAAAATTGGAGACTTTCATTGATAAAGATATATTTGAAGATTAGTCGTGAATATTCAGTAATTCACAGACCTCTGCGTTTCTCTTAATATAAGTTTCTTTTGGAACCCGAATGATTGTTCTATTTCAATTTAGTATTGCACTCTTATTTCTTTAGCATATTTTTGTCTTTAAGTAAATGAAAAGAGTTCATAGAAAGGCTAAGGTCACAAGTTAAAATTAGGATTTAGTTAGAAAACTTGAAGAGTTCTGCTCATCTTATTTCAAATTATGTAAATTCAATAGCTGCTTCATCTGATGGTAAAATAGTGGCTTCTGGCTCTGATAATCACATTAAAAGTTTGGAAATAATTGAAAATGTAGAGGAGTTCAGTTGAATTTATCCAGATATGATATATTTTTTTCCTTTTCTCAAGATTGCTTTTGGAATATTGTCCAATGATAAAAAAGTGAAATATTCAACATAAAAACATAGCAACAAATTTTCCTTAATATATTCAAATAATGTTAGGATTATTTTCCGCCTAAAAAATGTTTAACTACAAAATTAGATAATAATATATTAAAATTGTGAACATAAATTTAAATGTGATGGCTAAATAATTCATAACAAACATAAGTTCTATCTTGTTTTCAGATAGTGAAATTTTCGTTGCTTTTGGGCTTTATTATACTTTTATAGAGGTTTCGCAGCGATATTTTGTTGAGCAAGAGTTATTTTTTAATATCCTGATTAAGGATCTATCACGTTAATTATTCATTGATTATTTCATTCAAATAAATGTTAGTATTTCAGTTCTCTTCAATTATTATAACAAGGTTTTGCTATATCTTACATGGACTTGGAAAATGGCAGCGGATTTTAATTTATTTAGTTTTTTTGTTGATTTTTTTTGGTTTATACTAAGAATAAGACTGCAGTGATTTCAAGAGTTTTGTGATTATGATTTATGTTTATAACTTATACCTACAAATATTGAGGAGGGAATTTCGGATCTTTTTGAAATGGCTACCGTTTTAAAATGTATGAATTTAGTTATGTTTTTTTTTATATGATTTTGTAAGTTTTTTATTGGTGTTCTTTTGGGGTTTGTATAAGTTGTGTAATGATAAGCAAATTATCTTCAAGATCAATCTTCGTCTTTAGGCTTGTAAGAATTTTAGACTTTTGTGCATAATGATTTATTTCATAGAACATTTATCTTGTTTTAGTCTTTACATATTATCTGTTTTATTTCAAGTATCAGCAATTATATAGAAAGATATACATCTTTAAGATATCAGGGATTCTTACTTGTATTTTCAAGAGTTTTTTTAACATTGTTGAATTAAGATGAACTTTATTGTTATAATAACTGCGAAAATAAGAAATATTTGAACTATTTCAATTTTTTATCATTTGCAGCCTGTTCGGTTATTCGAGGAATGTCTTGAAACTTTTGAGACTATGTAAATTTTTTCAAAGATTTCTTAGACATTGTACTGATCCACCTACGATAATCAGATCATTAAACATGAGCATCAATTTGATCTAGAGATTAACATTAGTAGTTAGATTTTTAGAACATTGATTCTTATTATTTTTCATCAATATTCGCAACAATTCTTACCATTTTACTCAATTTTCCATTTACTAGCATCGAGAACACATTTAGGTATATAACAAAATTAACTATTGAACAAATGAATAATAATCTTACAATCTAAACAATATCTCTTAAAAATCTAAGCTAAATACCTCCTCAGTTCAAATTCCAAATCCGCGTTTCTGATAAGCCATTCTTTAGACTCACTATAATCCCTAAACCAAAACTCCAATTTTTTCTGCTCTAAATTCCAAACTCGAATTCCATTATAAAGATCAGCAGAAACAACATATTGATCATCATTTGTAAAAAGTATTCTCCAAACAGTTTCCTCATGTCCTTGAAAGCTAGCATGCATATAAAACCTTTCAAGATCCCAAACAATGACCATGGATTCCGAGTCTCCAGAAGCTACGAATTTTTTATTTCCTGAGAATCGAACTGCATAAAAAAAGCCTTTATGTCCATGAAACAAAAACTCTTGTCGACAAGAGAGCAAGTCCCACAGCCTGACGGCGGACTTGGAATCTCCAGAGACTGCTTTTTGCTCATCTGAAGAAATATCGATGCAAAACACTGAGTTTTCATGACCGTGCAACAAAGATTTTCTTTCATTTTTGCTCAGGTCCCAGAGGATCAGGTTGTTTTTCGTCCCTCGAGAAGAACTCAGCAGGAAGTTCGACTTTGATGAAATACAAGTCGCGCTCACTTGGCCTACATGGCCCTGAGGCATAATATGTGTGGTTTTATTTGAAATGTTCCACAAATAGACATCATTTGCACTTCCAAAAGCGAAAATACTGTCTTTCATCACTTCTGACCCCACCTTAAAAGGTTGTAGACTTATAACCGACTCTTCAGTTTTTAAAGAAATCAGACAAACAGCGATTCTAGAGTCTCGAGAAGCAGAAAAGATAATATCATCAAAAGAACAGACACTATAAACGATTTCGCTGTGAAATTTGAATTGATGAACTTTTCTTTTAGACTCAATATTCCATAAAATGACAGAAAAATCATCAGATCCCGAAATGATGTGCATGTTATCTGAAGTGACAGTGACAGAGTTCACAGCTTGACTATGTCCAGAAAGACTTCCGTGGATCGACATCGAGCTGGTCTTCCAGATTTTGACTAGTTTATCCAAAGAGCCAGTGATGATCAGTTCGTCGCCTCTGGTCAGGGCTATTGAAGTCACTGCAGATTCATGAACTTTTTGGGTAAAAAGGGTTTCACAAGAAATGAGGTCTAGAATTTCTAATCTATCTCCAATTCCCATGTAATGAAGACTGTTAGAACCTGCGAAGCTACTCCAAACTATTCGATTTGTTGATATTTTTCGAATCCATTCTGGAGAATCTGTTTTCCATAAAAGAATTTCTTTGTTTTGGCTTCCTGAGATGATTAGGTTGCTGAAGGTGTTGAGAGAAACTGTGTAAACTGCTGCTGAGTGACCAATATAAATGAATTTCGGGATCAGGTTTTTAAGGTCCCATTGGATTAATGTCCTGTCGAATGAACCTGATACTGCGAATGAGGAGTCCTGAGATATTGTCACGCAGTAGACTAGGGACTTGTGACGAGTTAAACAGGCTCGTTGGCTTCTTGTCTCCAGGTCCCAGATACGAACTGTTGTGTCTTCTGAACCGGATACAAGAGTCAGTCTGTCGTTTGAGACTGCTAAGCAGTTAAAGCCTCCGTTGTGGGTTTCTAAGAATTTGGAATGTCTGAGCTCTCGAACTTTATCCGAGTCAGTTATGAAGGAAAATAATTCTTGGGAATAAACTTTCTTGACTTGTTGATCAAATCCTTTCACATCTAAATTGTTCAGTGAAAGCTCTGAGGAAATGATTGACTTAATTTCTTGTATTCTCAAATTTTGATACTGAGTCATTTGAATAAGACCAACATAGTTTTGTATACAAAAATTAATTCGGTCAATCGCAGAATTGCTCTCTTTTTCAATGATTTTTAATAAAATTCTAGTTTGGCTTAAAATTTCAAGTTTAAGCTTCTCTAATGATTGGATCCACGTAAATAACTTGTTGTCAAGCATCGATTTTTCGACTGGATGGATGGGCTGGACAACTTTTTCATATTCATGGCCACCTTTTAAGTCTAGATGCCGGCCCAGATGAGCGTCACAGAGGTAAACATTTGAACACCTACAGTAAAATGAAGGATAGTCTGTGCATTCAGGGCATTCCATTTAATTTATAGATGTTGTATATGAATCATATCAGAAATTAATCTGTCTAGTGAAATACTTAATTTGATATTTACCCAGGATTTAGATTGAAAAAGATGATTTATCAAGTTTAGTTTTTAATGATTGAAAATCTAGGAATTTCTCTGCTAGTTCGACTTTTGTAAAGATTTGCTTGATTAAGAGACTGCATATGCAAAGTTTTGTTCAATCATATAGCATTTTATTGTATAATATTTAAATGAATTGAAATAGAATGAGTTTATTACATTAAATTTCTCTAGATTAAACTTATGAATTACTTAAGGATCTCCTTTATATAACAGATTTTTATGATTCGTTTTATCAAAATCTCTAATCAAATCTAATTTAATTTCGAATAATTTCTTAAACTGGTTTAGTTATGAGCTGATTATATTGAATGAATCGATTACTGGGTTAATTTTTAGAAATAAACCAAATCAACTATTTAATTATGCTAAGTTTGAGAAATATCCATAAAGAATTGTAGGACTTTTCTTCTTGTTCTAATCATAATATTATGATTCGAACGTAATCAGGAATTTCAATTCGAGTAACTGAGTAATCAAGTCTAGGATTAGTTTATGTTCGTGTTTCAAATATTAATTAATTTAAATTTTATGAACTAGAAGCCTTATTATTCTTTTGGTTATCGAATATCAGGATTTCATCCAATTCAATCAATCAACTTCAATTTGAAAATCATTTTTTCAATTTATATAATAGTATTTATCCAGAAAACATCTGAGATGATTTTAAAAATTTATACAAATTTCTAGATTTCAATATGGAATAATTTGTATAAAGATCTCTAAATATTCATGATATGAGAATATTTCAACTTTTATTCTCAACTCTTTTAGAATTTCTTTAAACTCAATAAAAAAATTGAGATATTTACATCTTTTCGTCCCTTGAATTCCTAAACTTTTTTCATTATATTCAACTTAGTAACTGTCCAAATATAATCTCTTTAGTTATTGAGACATCAAGTCCTTAATATTATGGCTATTTTTGTTCTTCTAATCAGTATTCAAAGCCAGCTTATTGCTTCCCAAGGTCTTTGGTGTGCAAACTCAATCTGCAATTCATGTACTCATGGATTCTTGTACAGAAACATGACCTGCTTATCATCATGTCCCTCAGCTCATCAATCTTCAGGAGCCATTTGCAATGCATACTCATCCGTAGTCCTTTTCTCCTTGACGCCAAGAATCCAACTTCAATTCACAGCGAAATCAGTAGGGACCTTCAACCATCCTGAAGGCCTAGAGCTGAGAGACAGTGGGAAAAAAAGCCCAGTAATGACAAAGGACCGAGGACTTTACTTCCAAAACACCAGCAGCTTAATTTCTAATGTTTCATGGGTCCTGGCACCAAGATTCAGACTTTGTCTGTCGATAAGGGTGATAAAAGAAGGGGTGATTTTTTTGGTTAACAATTCAAACACCAAAATTTTAGAAATTTCTGGAAATCAGTCAACTTTTACTTTCCGGATAATTGTTTACTCAGCAGGTGTAAACAAAACAGAGGTTTTTTCAACTACTCATTCTGATAGCTGGATTCCTATGTGTTTTTACTGCAATCAAGAATTAAGTTATTTGGAAGCGGGAATCGATGCTCAGAGGAAATTTTTTTATAATTCTGAGTTCAGGTCTCAGATAAAAGGACTGAGTTTCTGGTTTGGAACATTTGCTGGGAATTCATTCACAGGATTCTTGTATGATGGTTATCTGGTGAATAATAACATTGTCATAAAATTTTTACTGATTCCTGCTATTAACTGTGGATTCAATCAATACTATTCTGACCAAAGTTGTGTTTTTTGTAATCAAAGTTGCACAGACTGGCCGTGGTGTGTTCGAAATTCTTGTGAGCTCTGCTTTTATGAAGAGTGCTCTGAATGTAACAGTTTTTACCTTGAGCCTTGTCAAAACTGTTCAAATGGAGAATCTTTATATTGTCAACCTGGTTATAAGTGCGTTGCAGGAACACCTTTCAACTGCAGTGAATGTGAAGAAGGCTTCTTGAATATAAAAGGAGTATGTACCTATCCTCCTTATGCATATAATGAAAGTGATTTGAACGTTCCAGTGATTAACACAAAATTCAGTGAATTTCGGCAGTTTTATGATATTTTTCAATGTGGAAGTAATTCTTTGACGTACCCACCTTTTAACAATCCTGAAAATGATGATCCTATTGTTATGAAGTCGAGAGGCATGGGTTTCAAAAATGGGAAAATTAACTACTTAAAGAGCACGATTCCTGTTATCTTAAGTCCTGAATTCACGGTAATGTTGTGGGTTTTTGTTAGTGAAGATGGATTAATATTCGATAAGGACTCTTTTAAATTCCAAAGCAATGGCATGTTTTTCATTGAAATCACAAATCGTGAAGAAAGAGTTTTTAATCAATCTGGGAGTTTTTATACACATTGGAGAATTTGGAGACTTTATTCAGTAGGAATTAAGTTAGAATCGAATATTACAAGCATTTATCATAAGATTGATGGGAATTATTACCTTTCAAATTCTATACAAGCATATGCTTTCAGTGATAGAAATACTACTATTTATATTGGAAACTATTTACAGAAATCATTTTACGGAATTGTTTACTGGATAGTTGTATGGCAAACATTTATTAATGATTTTTCATATGTTGGTGAACCTTGTGGATATGGTCTGGGATATTCTTGCTTAACTTACTGCAATCAAAATCAATACTTTAGCCTCGAAGATAATAGATGCTTTGATTGTGTTTCAGATTGCAGTCAAGGATGTTCAACATTTGGAAAATGTGGTCAGTGCTCCATGCTAAACTGCACGAACTGTAGCAGTTTTGAATCAAATGCAACTTGCTATAATTTTTCAAGCGATTATTGTCACACGTCTACAAAAAAAGGTATAGATGGTTCTTGCTGTCATATAAGTTGCACCTCATGCTACGGGCATCAACAATATAAATGTTTTTCATGCTCAAGTAATTTATTTCTGCTCAGCACATTATGTACAAGCACTTGTCCTTTAGGTTATATCAAAGAGTTGAATAATTGCATCAAGGTCGATACTTCAATAATTGATCTTCGATTTGATAAGATTTCTAAAACACTGACCAGTGTTTGGTATCCAGTTTCTTTTACTGTAGCTAACACTTCTGCTTTTTACCCGGATTATTCTATTCTCAACCCGATTCCTGCAAAAAAAAGGGGTTTTTACTTTGGTGTGAAGTCTTCAATTTCAAGTAGTCTTATTACTCTTTCTTATAACCTTACATTTAACTTTTGGATTAGAAGCTTTTCAAGTGGGCTCATCTTTAAAAGAGGAAGTTTATCAATTACATCAACAGCCATTTTAATCTATGGAACTCAGTCATTTTCAAGAGCAGTGCTTTCAGATTGGCACATCCTCACAGTAGACTTTGCAACTAAATATAATGGAATGATAACAGTAAAAGCCATGTGCAACAGCCAGATAGAATATCGTACAGTAAGTTACGACAATACAATTTTGTTTAACACTAACGCTGCATTAGTCATAGGCGATACTTCAGGCTCATTTGTTGGTTTCATCTACCGCCTAACCATATACAACGACTTATTCTACGAGGCGCCTTATTCTTCCTCCCTTTCTCTCTGCTCGTTCAATTCATTCGAAATAAACAATACCTGCTCGACCTGCACAAGCACATGCGAAAGCGGTTGTATTAATAACAAATCTTGCAACCTGTGCAATAATCCTTTATGTTTAGACTGTCTAAATTTTTCAAGTTACTCCTGCGTGAAGTGCGAAAACACTTCAGTTCTAATCAACGACGAGTGCTTTTGTTTAAACGGGTCTTACTGGAATGAGACATCCTGGAAATGCGAAATTTGTCCAGTCCTTTGTCAGACCTGCTCTAGTAGTTTAAATTGCTTGTCCTGCAAAATTGGATCGCATTTATCAAGCAACTCTTGCTTTTGTGATGATGGAAGTTACTTTAATACAACTTTCAACGATTGCATGAACTGCTCAGATGAATGTCTCACTTGCAATGGGCCTTTGCAAATAGACTGCATAACTTGCAAGCAAAATGCAATCAGACTCGCAAATGGGACTTGCTCTTGCATTGATGGGTTTTACATGGAGTCAGGGCAATGCCTTACCTGCCCTGGGGTTTGCCTGACTTGCTCGAGTCTTACGAATTGTTTTAATTGCAAGAATAATTCGGTCAATATTCAAGGATCTTGCCTGTGTCAGGAAGGATTTTTCGCTGATTTAAATAAGAATATTTGCAGTCCTTGCCATAAAAAGTGTCTTAACTGTTCAGGTGGTGAAGAGAACTACTGTGTTAGTTGTAGAGAGGACTCTCAATTAGTTGGGAGTGAATGTCTATGCAATGCTGGATTGTTTTGGGATGGATTTAACAACATGTGTCAGAAATGTGAAGGACTTTGCTCGAGTTGCCAAACTTTTGAGGTTTGTGATGTTTGTAAGGAAAATTCAATTTTAGTTGATGGAGTTTGTATTTGCAAGGATGGGTACGCACGAACTTCAATCATTCCAAACGAGTGCAAAACCTGTCATCCTGAATGCCTGACCTGCAAAGGATTCTCAAATACCGATTGCATGAGTTGCAAAGAAATAGCTGTTTTGCAGTTAGATTCAAGCTGCAAATGCATGGGGCCTTATTATTTCGATAGTTTATCTTTAAAATGCGAGCCATGCAATCAAATTTGCAAGACCTGCTCGTTGTCTAACTCAAGATGCACCTCATGCAATACAAAATTCTTCCTCTCAGAAAACAGTTGCCACTGCATAGACGGGTATTATTTGAATTCAAGTTCTTGTGAAGCTTGTCATGTTACCTGCAAAACATGCACTGGGCCCTTGAAAGAAAACTGCCGTTCATGCAAAAGTAATTCAAAACTCGCCTCTGATTCTTCATGTAAATGTCTAGCGAATTACTTCATGAAAGAAGGAAGATGCCTGTCCTGCCATCCTACTTGTTTTACGTGTTCAGGAGACACTAAACAAGAATGCTTGTCATGTCAAGTTGGACTTTATATTCAGGGCTCTGGAATCTGTAAATGCGAAACTGCTTTTTACTGGGATAATTCTTATAGAACATGCTTGCCATGCTCGCAGTTTTGCTTGGACTGTAACTCTTGGAATTTAACTGGGTGTGAGGAGTGTGATGAGGACTGCTTTTTCTGTCAAAATTTCTCGGTTTATAGAAATAAAACCTGTGAATGCATTGATGGATATTTTGGAGAAGAAACTTGCTTTAAGTGCGATGAAAGATGTAAAACTTGCTATGATGAATTTTATTATACTTGTACCAGTTGTGTTGGAGTATTGTTAGGAGGAGTGTGTGTCGAGAAATGCCCTTTGGGGTTTTTTAATAGGAGTGGGATCTGCAAAATGAGGGGGGATAAGGGAGTAGTTATGGAGTTCGAGTTTAGTTACTATGCTTTAAATTATACTGATAAAATTTCAGGTTTTAATCTTGGACTGTTGCAAGACTCTGCATTTAATTTAAGTTATCCTCTACCTGTTTATGGACGAGGTCTTTACTTCAATGGTATAAACACAGGTCTTCACATAACTAATCCTGCTGAAAGCCTATTCTCAGATGAGTTTACATTAACCTTTTGGATAAGTTTATCTTGGAATACAGGAAGCCTGATCAAATCAGACAACCTCGAAACCGAAACTACTGAGTTTTCATTAAGTTTTAACGAAACAGGTCTAAAACTAAAAGTTCTTTTAGGAGGTCTATTTCTGGAAATGATCTCAAACCATTCAATCCCCGTACAAGAATGGATCTTAGTCGCAGTTTCAATAAGCCACAATTCTCCAACTTCAACATCTCTGATACTAAACTCTGAAATCAAAACCTTTTCTGAAATTTCCGAAGAACCCTTTCAAGGATGCAAAAAATCTCTAACAAAAATCGGATTCGATATCGAAGAAGAGTTATTTTTAAACGGTTTTCTCTACAAAATTGACTTAAAAAGAAACTCTTCCACATATTATATCAAGCCAACCAGCTGCTCAGAATGCTTATTTTGCTCATCTAATAAAAAATGTCTTGATTCCTGTTCGCTAGACCAGTACTTCGACCAAAACTCGAAAAAATGCAGGAATTGTTTACCTGAATGCAAATCAGGATGTCGTCACAAAAGTACTTGTGGGATGTGTTTTGAAGGTGCTTGCTTGAGTTGCTTTGATTTTGAATATGGTTCTTGCACTGACTGCATGGCCGGATATCAACTTTCCGAAGGGGTTTGTTTGAAGTGCGAAGGAACAGTTTACTACAACGTTTCATCTAAACTCTGTGAAAAGTGCAAAGGTCTCTGCGTGACTTGTCTAAGCGAGGATCATTGTCTGACATGTGAGACTAACTCTGAAATCCGAAATGAAACCTGTGTCTGTTCTCTTGGATACTTTCTAAACTCGTCAATCTGCGAAAGAGTTTTATTTTCTGCTTCGATCAAGATACAGCTGGACAACTCAGCCCACATCGTCTTTTCAGAGCCCTTGAGTCTTGATCTGATTGAAGCCGACATTCAAGTCTTTTACAATGAGCTTCTCTGTGATTTTCGAATAGAGAAAAAAGATAACTCGATTTTTTCAGTTCAATGTAAAATCACCTGGAGTGTCAGGGCTGGAAGTTTCGTCAGAATTGAATTTGTTAGACCAATCAACTCAACTTTTAATTCTTTGCTGGAAACAAAGAACTTGTCTATTGGATTGTTTCCTACTACAGTTGAAAACTTAGCTGCTAAAATTGAACAAGCGAAAAAATATGCAGGACAAGGAACTACTGTTGGCTCAGGCATTTCACTGTGCTTGAGTGTCGCGAGCTTTGATGTTTCGTCTTTGTTTAACTTTGTCAACTTTGCTGAGATTTTTTCAGTTGTTTCTTTGTTTGGACTTGACCTTAAGGAAGACATGCTTGAGTTTTTGAGGAATGTCAGGGTGCAAAGGTCACTTCCCAATATATTTGAGTCATTTAGAGAAGATGAGCTGATTGAATTGAATCGTGAGTTTGGAAAATATGGGTATGAAAGTAATGCAATGATTGTCAACTCGGGGCCTGGAATTTTGATTTTCTTGATTATTATCTTTTGTTTTTTAGTGGTCAGGCTATTGATCCCTATTTTATCTGATAAAGTACCGAAACTTCTTGTAATATATGATTATTTTCACTATGGAGTATTTTTAAAGTATTGGCTTCAAACAAGCCTTGATCTATTAACAACTTCAATATATTCCTTATTTCATGGGAAATTCAATTCTTTGTTTTATTTTTTAGATTATTGCTGCTCTGCTATATTTATTGTAATTCCTACTTAGATAATTGAACTTTCTCTTTTTATCGGACTATTATTCTTGATCAGAAAAAGAAGATCTTTGACTACAAGAGAAAGCTTAGAAGCTTTTGATAAAAAATTCGGGACCTTTTTCAACGAGTTTAAAACCGAAAACCATGAATGTCTTTATTTTTACCCTCTTTTTATACTTCGAAGAATTTTCCTTGTTTTGATCATCTTTTTCGTTCCGGTCCCCATCCTTCGATTGATTTTTTCGTTTGTTTTATCTTCAATGGTGATAATTATGCAGAATTTGGCTTATATTTTGGCAACTATGTGCTTTCGAACGTTAACCAATAACTTTCTTCATTTATCTAATGAAATCCTTACTGGATTTATTCATTTGGCTTTGCTAGTCTCGCTTATAAAGCAAGACTTTATTGAAAAAATGTACAATTTGTGCATTAATTTTATAACTGCATCTTGGGCGATCAATATTTTTTGCTCCATTTTAAGTTTGATCTTGCATGGCATAGAAAGATTAAAAAAATTAAGAGAAGATAAGAAAGTAGAGCCAATTATTCACGACACTACAATTTTAAATAAAATTGATACCAAGGAGAAATATCAAGAGTCAAATTTCATTAAGATTGATATTCCAATAAAAATTTATCAATTAGATAGTTAAGATTAAATTGATTTTAATTGCGATTCTACTAGGTAGCTTCAAATATTGAACTAATTATATTGGACAACTCATATATATTCCAGTTATTCGTTGTAATAAAGATTAGTTAAAATATTTATTTCATCGATTTGATTGCTTAAATAACCCATTTATGAATACTCAATTGGGAAAGGAGATATGCTCAAGTACAACCTTTTCATTCATATATTTTATTAATCTTGCTACATATCTTTTATAAGCAAATTTAGATTTGATGACCATTGTGTATTGATACTCTATTTTTAGCACAAAAATTATTTGGCGACTCAAAGTAAGAACAAAAGAGTCAAGGGTTTTTGCAGTTCTCAATCAAGTAAGACATTTTTTGAGTCCTATTTAACAAATTAAAGGCCATGTATTCGTATTGATTTTATTTATTTTCAGATAATTTTAAGTCAAGAAAACAGTTGAATAAGTATGAACTAATAAACACTACCAAAACAAGAAACTTATTTGATGTTATTATATATTTATAAATTTATAAAAAACAAATGGAAGTCTTAACTATAAGCCAAAGCCTAAATATAGCAATAGTAGGAGATGAAGAATCAGGAAAAACAAGTATCATCTTAAACTTCTTGAACTATTCTTTTGGTAGTCAATACTCTCATACAATTTCTATTTTTCCCTACAAGAAGATTATTTGTATCAAAAACAATAATATTGAACTCAACCTTGTAATTGAAAGATAGATCGAAATAGATGGAAATAATGCGATGAATTATTTCAGTCATTCAGTGTTCGACAGTTGTGATGCTGTTATTTTTGTTTTTGATAAATCTTCTAAAAGATCTTATCAATTTCTCATAAACCTTGTTATGTTTTACAGTCAATTTAGAAGTTTTTCATTTATTTTCTTGATTGCTGCAAATAAAAGAGATTTAGATCCAGCTGTATCCAGTGAGCAACTCCATAAGCTTGCTTTATTCTATAGAGCGATTTTTTTGGAAATCAATGCTAAAACAGGAGAAAATATAAATCTTTGCTTTGAAGTGATTTTAAACGCTTGCTTGGATAAGATTTAGGATATTTAGTTATAATTATTTGCTAAAGGATTATTTTATTCTAAAAATTTTCTAATATCTTCAGTTTCATGTATTTACAAGTCTCTTGTAACAGCCTGAATAAATAATGTTCAATTATTGTACTTTTCGTTGAAATAATCCAAATTATAATCTTTAGAAATTTTGTGAGTCTTTGGAATTACTTTTGAGAAAATTCTAAAGTAATCTCTCATCTCAATGTACTTGTACACCAATCAGAAAATTGAAATTCCTTATTTCTCTTCTGATATTTCGTTAATGTTTGCTTATATATATTAAATTATATCGATATATGTAAAACAATAGTTTATCAATAAACGAATTAGTATTTAAATTATTTTCAATCAGAAATCCTAGATTGAATCAAATATTAAAGTAATTTTTAGATAAGTAATAAATTTAGTATGATATATATTACACTTGAACTGCTAATCATACTATAAATATTACCATAAACATTCCTAGTTCGATTTCAAAAAGTGTAATTTGAATCTTTTTTATGCTTTAGTATAAATTAAAAGTCTAAAGCATACAATTCAAAATTTTATATTAAATAATCTGATTTGAGTTAATCAGAGGCTTTCAGATTGATTAAAATAATTATAATTCATCATGCATTCAATATTAATCTTATTAAATCTAATAATATCATAAAATAATTCAAGTAAAAACCTTGAACTCAATTATTCTTATTATGTTTCAGAAATCTAAAAGTCTTCGATTCTGACTTAGCTTCATTCCCTATATTCTTACCACCCTATATAGATTCATTTTTTTGAGATATCTAATTCGATGATAAAATAATCACTAAGCATTTTTAATCTTTTATCGTAAAGAAGCTTGCAATCACTTTAGAACTTTCAACGATCGAGTTATTACATATGAATTAGTAATTTAAATATTTAATTAACTTTTAAAACAGGAATAAACTAGAAGATTAGTATTTGAATTTATAAATTCTATTAATTACTAACCATAAAGTGTAGCCTCATTCTCTATAACTATACTTATTAATAATATTTTATTTTTATGTAATAGCTACTGTAGAATATTTTCTCTGTAATTAATATTGTGTATTTCAAATCTGTTTATAGTTTCATTCATCAATAAAGCAGGTTTAAGTAATTGCTAATAACCAAAAAAATTGAAATCAATTCAAATTCAACTATGATTTCAATACCTTAGGTAACTTAAATTCTGAAACACTTAATTATAAATTTTTTTCATTCGTATTATTTTTGTAACATTCTATAAAGAAAAAATAAATCATTAACAATCCTTAATAAAACTAATACTATCTAAAGTTTCTATCATTCTTATAATGATATTATCTTAAATTCTTAGAAACCAAATAATGCTCACTCAAAGATTTAGAAATTGATAAGATATGAGTAAAATTTATCAGATAGCAATACAAGAGAATTTACAAAATCTTATTAACATTCTATTATGTATAAAATTTTTATCTGTTGTTCTAAATCTTTCTTATGTATAAAATCTAGGTTCTATACTAAAAAAACTTATCTTAATGATCAATTACTTCTAGAAAAACTTGAGTTATTAGTATTTGATGCTATAATCTTTAGAAGTTCATTTCAAAGTAATAAATATTTGTGTATTCTGAAAATGCACTTTGGGTTGTAACTAGTATTTTTTTTTTTAATTGTAGAATTTATTCAAATATTCATGCTAATCAATTTGAATTGTACATACAATGATTAATTCAACTCGAAAATATAAGTTTTATCATTCTGATGAATTTTAATATATACTCCTAAATTTCTTTGTAGTAAAAAGATACTCTAACTTTATCACATCGTAGGGTAAGCACAGCTCTTTGAAGCATTACTAGGTCTTTTGAAATGTGTGCTCTAAAAATGAATTTCTTGTTAAATTATATTGCCTTAGAGACAACTTAAGTCTATCGCAAATTATAATTGATGAAGCGGATTCCTATTGATAATAGAAATTGTAAAATCTTTTTTTAGTAAGTCAATTTTCAAGTTATGGCTCGCCTAGCATCGTTACCTTAAGGTGAGTTCTAAATAGAACTGGGAAAAATAAATCTTGTATTGTTGTAAGTATTTGTGATTAGAAGTAGGTAGAGGATAGTTTTTAGCCTAAGAAGCATCCAAAATTAGGCCGCATTCAACATAAGTTGAAACAATATCTGGAATATAAATTAATTTGCACCTAGCAAACCTGTTTTCATTCTGCTTTAATTAAGCAAGCAGATTCCTTTATCAAACTCTAATAAATTTCGAAATTCCCAATTTTGTTTAGAATCTCAATGTTCCACCAATATTTCTTCATTTAAATAATCTCAATAATCAACACCCTCCAAGATATTTCAGAATTACCAAAACTCAAAAATCCTTATTATCCAAGAAAATTATTCAGGTAAACTGAAACCCGTTTCTTCCACTTTATAACTTCAAAATTAAGATTCACAACAAAAAGTTCTCCACATATTGATTAATCTCAGAATTCGGATGATTCATCAATTTTTCCAACCGTTCAAATCCACCATGTTCATTCAAAAGCCTAACAAGTTCATCATACTCACTCCTATCCTCAATACTCGAAACGACGTGCAAAGCGACAAAAGCAAGATCAAGTCACTTCATAGTTTCCACCAAGCAAGGCAGAATCAAAGGTAATTTTTTTTATCACCTGTTGAGGCGTTTTCAGACCTTAAAGCGTTTCAAGCAGTTCCAAAGCTTGGATCCTGGCCTAAAAATAGTTATTTTCAGTTTTATTGATGATTTCTCTGAAAAGAGAATGCACCAAGATCATTTCTTTGAATGATTCGCCTTCTAAAGCGATATAATTAAAAATCCACATAATATCATTACATGCCTGGTCATCGCGAACAAGTTCTTTAAAGCAAACATCAAATAATCCAATTTTAAAAAGTGAAAAAGTCTCTCAAGTACTTCCAAAGGCAATCAACCCTGCAAGTATCAAAGCAGGAATCCCTAACACCCTTCAAAGAAATATGAATCCCGTATTCCAGTCGATTCAAAATATCAAGAATTATAATTTTCCTGGCATTCTCAGTACTTTCCGCAAGACTCGACAAGATCCAGAAGCATCTTGATAAAATTTCAGGTTCATTTCTTTCAAGGAACTTAAGAATGAGTTCAATAAGTGAATTGAAATAACCCTGAGGCAAAGGGGGTGTATTTCACGAAAAATAAAACAAAACTAAGTAAAACTTAGAGAACGTAAAACTTTATAGTCAGGTCATTGTCCAGCTTTTTCAAGATTTAAAAGACACTCGGATCGACTTTCTCTTATCAAATGAGAAAGACTCCAAAGTCCATCAGTAAGAATTTCTGGGTCTTCCCAGTACTTTAAGACTGAATCTATCAGAACCTCTCCCCCGCCTTGATTGATGAGTGACTCTTGATAGTCTGAATGACGATAAGTTGAGTTTATTAGTATTAACAGACCTTTTAGGATTTGATTCTTGTTGTCACTTTTCAAGCAGGATAGAAGTTTTGAACTTATGTCGATTGATATTTAAATTTTCTGGAAGAATGTCGGATTTGTTGAAGTTTGGAATGGATTCTAAGAGTAAGTCGATGTTTTCTAGCGGTTCTCTGTTGAATAGTGAGAGGATCTTCTGGTATTTCTCTGAAATTGAAGTCTCTTCATTTCGAGTTCAGGGTATTTTTCGAAAAGACGGAGGATTGAAGACTCGTCGAACTCTGGGCAGTGATAAATTCGCTTCTGTTGAATCATTTTGTTGCGGTTTTTCTTTCGAAGGGTCTCAGTAAAGTGCTTTGATGAAAAAACTGTGCTGGATAAGAAGTTTTTGTTACGCTCTTCAAATAAGTCGATCACTTTGTCATATTGTAGTGCACTTAGAAAATGTTAAGAAGAAAACGAAGAAAAATTTGTTGTTTTTCATAAATAACCTAAAATTTCAAATTTTTTCAAATGTTTTTGAAAATATTGACTGGATTCTTGGATTAATTGGATAATTTTTGATTATTTTACTTTCTTTTGATAATTAAAACTTTTTATTGGCTATTTGACAAGTGCTTTTATGGTAACCCCGATATAACTGTTTACTTGTTTCCTTTTTCTTTTCACTCCTGTAATACAAAGTCTTCAATGTGGAGGAGATTTCCCTGAAATCACTCAAGGGCCCTCTGTCAAGTTTCCAATCCCTCCCCACTCCTCCAACCATGAGAAATGACCCCTGGATAATTAGGAAGTATCTGGATTTCAACGATAACAACTGCGAATAAAGTAAAAGATATTCAGAAATTTCAAGTGAGGAAAAATTCGTGAGTTAACTCTCAGAGCAATCTACTTGATCTTCATTCTAAGTGCTTGGAGAGTAGTTGGGGTGGTTTAGATGATGTCCTGATTTACCTGAAAGGTAAAAGCAATGCATAATTTAAAGAAGCATATATAGGAATTAATAGTAAATCCCTAAAATTAATCTAAAAAATTTCGCGTTCATTCTTTAAGCTTCACTTCAAGCCTGTAAAGCAAGGAGGATACTACAGCAACTTCGCTAATTCCTTAGTTTTTTTGAGATTTCGCTATCGAAGTCTCACAGTATCCCTGTTCAATGATCGCTGCAACTAGCTCAACAAGATCTTTTAACCCTGATAATATGGATAGAAAGGAGTTTGAAAATATATTTGATATCTTTTACGATCCTAAAAGAATCAGGAAAGTCTTTATTTCAGCATTCGAAGTTTCACCGAGCTCGATAAAATGATTATGGCCCTGAAAAAAATCTATTCATCAAAAATTAAGAGTCTCTTAGCAGTCTCAAGCCCAAGATTTAGTTTAATCTACATATATCTGAATTCTCAACTCAATAGTAACCTGAAGTTGGTTAGAGCAGTCTTGAAAAAATATTCTGATAACGTTTATATATCAAACTCATCAAATAAATTAAGGTATTACATAGATCTTTTGAACTAACCTCAAAGATTTATTTCGGATTCTAATCAGTTAAACATAATTGATATACAAGAAATTTAAATCCTAATGAAGGTTTTAAATCAGGTAAGGAATAGGCCTAAAAAGAAATTATCTTCATCATCAAGTAGTTCAAAAAGAAAAAGATTGAGGTCAAGGCTCAACTTCCTTTGGCAGAAATTTCGGGAAATATTAAAAACCCTGACACTCCTAAGCGAGATATCAACATCGCAATAGGGCTCAAAAACAAGTAATCATCATCTTCATCAAGTAGTTCTAAAAGAAAAAAAGTTGAAGTAGGCTCAATTTCCCTAAGGCAGAATTTTCGGCAAATAAAAAAAACTGACACTCCCAAAGGACACATCAAAAGTGTGAGGTGGAGTAAGTCTGAAAAAGAAGTCTTCAAGTTCATCGTCCAGCAGTTCTAAAAAAAAAATTGGTATAAATGCCCAACTTCCTGAGGCTGAGATTTCAGTAAATATTAAGAAACCTGATATTCAAAAAGGTGATGTATATATTGGTGGAGCCATCAGCTGGAAAAATAATATTTTAAGTTCATCCTGCTAGATTTAAAACTTTGCTTATTTTTATAAATAATGAATATATTTTTCATTAAATAAACCTTTTCTTTATAAATATTTTGCATTAAAACGACACCTTTTTGCACTAAGTACTTGGATGGCGTTGCAATGCTGGTGAGATTCGACTGAAAGTGCATGACAGGTCTTTGAATAAGATAAAGTACTTTAAAGTTGATCTGAAATGCACACTTTATCAAAGAAATGATTCAAAAGTTTTTTCATATGATCAATATTTGCCGATTTGCTCAGGTTGTGTTAAGGCAGGTGAAAATGTTTTTAAGCTTAAAAGTACTAGAACTGCGACAAAGCTTATATGACTTCAGCGCTTATTTTCTAACGGATAGCAAATTACCCAGTGACCTGATTGTTACAAAAATTTATAAAATCGTTTTTGCATCTCGGCAGTATCATTTTCCTGGGTATAATGTTCAATCTACTCTAAATATCAAAGAAATCAAAAGATTTGATAAGATTTACGCTTTAAGCAGAGAAG
>RSEH01000412.1:0-22578 GCA_006503475.1 Stentor roeselii | reverse complement strand
GAATCCTGTGATTCCGAAAAGAAAAGATATCAACAGGCCCAAGTCGAAGCTGATTTTATCCATTTTTGAACTTAGCAGCAAGGAAATCACTCCTATCGTCACCCCGAACCCTCCGAAAACAAGGCCTGAGCCTAGGTCTGAATAAGAGTGCTCAGTGGAAAAGTACAGGGGGATCAACGTCACAAGGATGTAGTATTGGATGCTTGTTGCAAAGTTTATCAGAAATGTCAGGAATAAAGACTTTTCGCTTCTTTTTAGCAGAGATACTGAATCTCTCAGTGAAGGGTTAAACATGAAACTTTCTTGATTTGACTTCTGCATCTCGAAATCGGAAACTTGTTTTAATTTTGAAGGTTCCATTATAAAATTACTGTAAAAATGAATTTTATAAATGGAAGTTAGGGTAATTAGGATAAATTTGGAAAAAGTGAAGGAACTTTATTTTGATAAGTTTTATTTGTATGTCTCTACTGGTACTTCTGAGCAAAAGGAGCAAATTGAGAGTTTTCTGCAGAAAGATTCTATTTATTTGGATCTTTTTGAAGACCCGTCTTTTATTTCTTACTTTTTCACAAAGATCTCAGCGATTTGTTTCACTATCAAGTCGATAAAAGATCTAAATGTAAAAAATAACGATACCTTACAGCTGGTCATTCAAAATATCATAAAAAAAATCAACTCAATCAAAATCTCTTTGATTGTCCTTCTGTGTCCTTCTCAGCCTGCGTTAAATCAAAGTCAAACTGAAGGAAACTACCAAATATTCCAACCTACTTCAGAATTTTCATTCAAGAATACAGAAATATTCAATCATTTTAAAGAAAATAAGAAAAGATTTAAGCATATTCTTGATAAAACCACGAAAGTTTCTAAGGATTTTAGGATAAATTTTGAGAAATTTTTGCATGCTAAGGCGATTGAGTCGATAATTAAACATCTTTCTTCATTTAAAGTGATTAAAGATTACAAATTTATTGAAGTTCTTTCAAGCCTTGCAACACTTCTTTACCCGTTCATGAATAGTGGAATAGATTTTTTTTTAATGATTGAAATAATCAATCAGCATGGAAGTAAACCTGCCGATGTTTGGATTGTTTCACATGACAAGCTTGTGAGGTTTATTGGAACAATCTTGAGTTCTAAGAAGAAAATGATAGAATTTTTCGAAAAAAATAAAGAATTTCAAAAAATTCACAAAGTTATTTTTAGTATCATCTCTGAAAAGCCGAAATCATTAGATTTATATAAAAATTTCTTTAATATTCCAGTAGAAACGATTTTTTCTCAGACATTCTTAAATGATTTATTTTCTATTCATGAAAATACTGCTTGCTACTTTCTTTCTGTTTATGGGAAACTCCTTCCAAGGGTTATTTTTCAGATTGACTTATTTGAAAAAGTGAAACCTTTAATGTTAAATCCTTTCTTTCTTACTATTGGCAGTGAAAAGTCTCTAATTCGAAAAAATGAAATAGGTCTAAAATCATTGGAAGGTATTGAAAGTTTGAATGCAGTTATTTTTATTTTTGAAAGCAACTTTTTCCTTGCAAACCTTTCAGAAAAACATAAAATTTTTTACAAGATTTTTCCAGATGACCAGAACATGATTTTTTTAACTCCCATCATGTATTCTGAAGGGGTAGTAATCAAGCATCATAGCTTATTCAAAATTCTTATAAATTTCCAGTTAAACTCTTTCAATTTAACTATTCATTTCAAATCCCCATCAAGAGAAAGTTATTCAATAACATCAAAAACCTCCTTCAAATCCTCATCTCTAGAAAAACTTCAACCAACCCACCCAAGTATCAATAAATCTTCTTATTTTTCAATAAAAATGCATAATCTCAACACCAGATCTCCAGAAACTTCAATAAAATTATCCCAAGATTCCCACATCTCAATATGGTCCTCATTACCCTTCAACAACTTATCAACCCTCAAAACTCTGCATCTTTCTTCCCCCAATCTACTAAAAATATCCTCCTTAAAATTCTGGTTCGACGAAAAAATCAACTCAAACCTTTTAACCCTTCCAAAATTAATCTAATTATTTACCCCCTTCACCATTCGGTGAGAATTTCGTGTTGACACAATTAAAGATAATCCTTTGCTGTTCACAAATTTTATCAACAAGAACTTCAATATTAGCCTGATTTTTCCTTAAAGTTTCACATCGTTGTTGATAATTGGGAATCTTAACAATAGCATTTTTCGCTTCACTGAATCTTGCCTCGGCTTGTTTTTGCAGTTCATGAAGCATTTCAGTGGAAGTGACTGACAACTTGCTGACAGTTTTCGAGATCCTCATATATTCATGAACTTCTTCCTTCAACAGCAATCCAAGTTTATACCTTCGAACACTTCCTAGTTTGCAATTCGCATTTTTAAAAGCAAGTTTGATGATATTCGCAGCAGATCCCATCCATATATGTCTTCCTTCTTCACTTTTCAACATCAAATAAGCACTTCTCTGTTCTTTCGAAAGTTCACTTGCCTTATTCAAAGCGACGATTAATGCGGAATTAAGAATCATTCCACAAATGCAAGCTAAGATGCAGAAAAACCTTCCATGATGAGTGGCAGGGTAGATGTCTCCATAGCCGATGGTGGCCATGGTGACGAAAATCATCCACTGGTTATTCGTGAGCTGTCCCATGTCAGTCGTAACATTTTTCCCATCAACTTCAAAAGTCCTTTTATCAAGAACGAAATGTCGCTCAGCTTGCATCACTGCGATTCCCATGAAAATGACGAGAAAAGTAAAGATAACTCCAATGGTATGTAAAGGTCTTAGCTTTAAATCTGACTTGAAAGCGAAAACCGCATCTGGAATCGTTGAATAGTTCTTGCAAACTGCTCGTGCTCGGCTTCCAGTCCATTTCGAGTAGTGCTCGTAAAGTCGAGGTACGAGGTAAAGTCTTAGAAGCATGAAGATCATGATGATTTCTCCTAAGTTGTAGTTATAACTTCCTTCTAACATTTCCCCTTCGAAGTGAAAACTGACATAAGGAGGTAAAAACACTGAACAAACTAAAAGTTCTATCATTAGCTTTGGCTTGAATGAAATAGTGTTCGGGTCAATGCGATAGTTGTCGTATTTCAAGTTAACTATTCGGTACTTAAACAAATATCTCATGCAAATCGTGCCAACTGCTTAGTCCTTACGCAGAATCAAGACAAGTATCAAGTTAACAGCACACAAGTAGTCTGTCGTCATAGTCACTGCTCCAAAAGGTTCATTAGTGTAGTACAAATAATCATTCTTCTTAAAACTTACAATAAAATACTGCACTCCAATATTCGCCAAAGCGAGAGAAGCTGCTAAGGTGTCTAAAGCTTTTAAAACTCTCATCTTTTTGACGAATTCAGCAACTTCTAGAAACTTCTGAACAGTTCGAGTCGTGTCTTTCGGGTCTAGTTGTTCAGTGGTTGGTGAGTACAAGTTCATGATTTTCATATTTAATATAAACTTTATGCTTTTTCTTCTGTTCACCATGACCTCCGCTCTTACCCCTGAAGAGTGTCTCGTGAAAGTCACGAATTTTGACCTGGAAAAAGCTTGTCTCGGTCTTCTGTTCAGCAAGTTCGTCGGTTATGGAATAGTAGCCGCGTCTTTCATGTTGAAAGTTCCGCAGATACAAAAAATTCTCTCGAAAAAAAGTGTGGAAGGGATATCTTTGTCGACTTTTTACCTTGAAACTCTTGCATGCACTATGAATGGAGCTTATGGAGTACATAGAAGTATGCCGATTAGTACTTATGGAGAACAACTGGTTGTTTCAGTCCAATGTTTTATTCAAATGTTTCTTTACTGGGTGTTCGGGTCAGTCTCCGCACTTCATAAAATCACAGTTTTTTCAGCGATTATGTTCCTTTGGATGCTTCCTCTTTACGGAGAACTGCTCCCAGCGCCATTCACTGTTGTTTTACCTGAAGCTTTCTGGGCATACATCCAAATCTACAACATCATAATGGTCTGCTTCACGAAATCCACTCAGATTAAAGAAAACTACTCCAACGGCTCAACAGGAAACTTAAGTTTTATCACAAATTTCTTGCAATTCGCTGGATGTGTGACTAGAATCATCACAACTTTAACAGAACTAAACGACCCAGGACTTCTGGCGAACTATGGAATCAGCACAGTTCTCAACGGACTGATAATCCTGCAATTCTGGCTTTATTGGACAGTGAAGCCTAAAGCTGAATAGTTAGTTAAACTTAGTTATAAAGAATCTTGCTCGAGTTTTAAAATGTCCAGTTTTTTCTTCTGGTACTTTTCTCGAACTGACGTCAGCGGGTGACTCGCCGCTGATTTGAAGATTTTAAGAAAGTCTTTTACACAGTCTTGTAATTCAGGAAGTTCTTCGAGTTTCCAGATGTGTCCTTTGGTTTGGAGTAAGTGCGACAGGTAAATGACTGAAGCTGCTTGAATTGAAGGTTTGTATCGAGCGATGATGAATTCGACTTGTCCTAGTTCTAAAAGGTACTCGGCGAGAAGACTGCTTCCTGTGGAGGTCAGGTCTGGGTATTTTTCCATAAACCTCCAGGGTGTTGGGAAGGTGATTTGGAAGTTCATTACTTTTAACATATCGACTTCCATTTTGATCAGGTGCTGCTTCGTGTAAGCTTGTTCTGTGGCTAATAAGAAGTCTCTTGCGTTGGGAGGGTAAATTTCTTCATATTTAGCAGCGATGAACATGGCTGTAACACCTACCAATTGTAATTGCTTTTTAGTTACCATTCTTTTAGACAGGTATCTGTCTATCAAGTTAACTGAAATGTATAAAGTTTCTTGTAGTAGTCTGAATTTACTATGAAGACTCACGATCCAGTCGATTAAAAACGCTCGAGAAGTGTGATTTATTTCAGTATGAAGCAAAAAATAGTCAGTTTTCACTTGAAACCCTTCTTCTGTCGCTTCTAGGAAAGTGAAAATCTCGTTAAAGTAAATCTTGACAAGTTGAGGGTTCTGAGAATTGATCTGAATAGGAACTGCTACGTTTTCATGATAAAGGCTTTGAAGAGGAGGCCTTGTTGCTTGAGCTAAAGTCGTTTTTTCGGTTTTAGAAAGGTTTTCTTGAAGCGAGTTGTTTTCAAGCATATGTCGTTAATATTTGAATTATTAACTTAAAGGAAAATGGAGGTAAGGATGAAGGGTTAATTAAAGAAACTCTGAAGAACAAGTTAAGGATTTTCTTTGGTAGTAACTCTCCATCGCTGCGAAGTAGTGGAAGACTGCTGCCATCACTATCATGCAGTGCCAGATGTTGTGGGAGTTTCCGATGTAGTCAAGCTTGCCGTGGAAGTAACGCTCGGGGAATCGCAGAATGTAAATCATCACACCGCCGATATAAAAAAAGCCCATCAAAGCATAGTAAATGATTGCTTCGCTGAATTGAGAAGCTGAAGGTCTGTTTAAATATTACTTGAAAAATACCATATGGCCTATTGGAAAAATCCCACAAAGACCGAGCAATAAAAAGATAACTCCTCGAAACCACCTGAAATGAGGCTCCTGAAAGTTAGGTGTGAAGGTAACAATCAACACCACTAAACTCAAACAAGAAACTCCAGTCAGGTAAATGATCATCCAAAGCTCATCACAAAAAAATATGTAATAAATAGGAGGGAAAAACGATCCAAGTATCAAGACAGTAATTCCAGCATAGTCCAAGCTATTCATCCAAATCTTCACCTGATGTGAATGCGCATTGAACAAGTGAAAAAGGGTAGAAAAGCTAAGACAAGTGATGGCTGACAAAATAAAGACAAATAGCGGCCATTTGTTTACCTGATGATTAGGTATTTGAAGCGCTTCTTCATGCAAGAGCAAAGCTTTTTCAATAGTTGTCTGAGTCTTGCTTAGGATGAGTTTGAGTGGCTCAGGAATCTCAGAATTGTGAATTTCTGATGATAAAGTCTCTATTGAGTTAAATATGGTAGTTTTTGTTTCTTTGTACTCAAGACTCACCCGGTCCAGATAGTCTCTCATGTAAAGTGAAGCACTTGAGTAGTCAGTGGTCAAAAGCAAGTAACAGAACAGGCAAAAGAAGAGCAAGGACCCTAATGCGTGGGTCCAAATGTTGATTGTTTCATTGTGAACTAGGAATAAACTTTTAAATATCTTTCCCACTGAGTTGAAGTGGAGTCTGTACCCTTGAACGATAAATTCATTGTCTTTTAGGTACTTGTGATACTCATCGAGAGGACCAATCCGCTCTTTTCCTTTGGAATCCATTTTTAATGGAATAGGTGAATTTCAAAAACAAGGAAGATTCATGTGCACATTTTTCTTATTCAACTTAAAAACCTTAAAGATGATCTTTTTTCCAAGTTTTCTATATATTTTTAGATTATGTTGACATAAATGATCAAAATTGGTTGAAAGATGAAGGATTTCTCATAATTTTAGGTATTTAAGAAAAAGCTTCTTTTATATATATTCTAAATTATCTAAATCGGTGATTTTTATCAAAACTAAAGGATGTATGAAGAAATTTGTAGTGATTTAAACTAAAAGCCTTTTAAAACCCTAAATCTTCTTTATATATATAAATTCTATCTTAATCCATTGTTTCTTATCAAACAAAAGAATCTATGCAGGTAATTTATAGTGATGAACCAAAACTCTAATAAAACCTAAAATATCTTCAAAGGTTATCTTATAAATAAAATCTGCTGATTTTACATATCCAAAAAGATGTTATAAGCCTGTTCAAATTAATCGAAAGCTGTATGAAAGATTTATTCAAGGCGGTTAGCGCCCTTTCACTCCAAACCTGTCTGACTTAGTAATACAAAAAGTTAGCCATAATCCCTTAATAATTATGGAACTATTTTACATTATTATCCTCTTTAATATCTAAGTAAAAAACCGCATTCGCTCCACGGTGATGACTCTTGACTAGCTGAGTGTTCTGCGAGTTGATCTGCATGAAAAATTTTAAATTTTAATGATACAAGCTTGGAAGAGTAGTCATCGTCAGCTGAACCAAATCCGTTTTTTCGTTTTTAGACAGGTGTTTAAAAGCGAGTTATTTTCAAGAATATATTGTATTTGAATTATAAACTTAATCGAGAAAAGGATGAAGTGTTAATTAACTACTCTGAAGAGCATTTCAATGATTTTCTTTGGTAATAACTCTCCATCGCTGCGAAGTAGTAGAAAACTGCACCCATCATTATCATGCAGTGCCAAATGTTGTGGGAGTTTCCGATGTAATCTAGCTTGCCGTGGAAGTAACGTTCAGGGAATTTCAGAATGTAAATCGTGAGTCCTCCCATATATAAAACGCCCATCAAAAAATAGTAAAAGATTGCGTCGGTGAAATGAGAAGCTTCAGATCTATTTTAAAATTACGTAAAAAATGCCATATGGCCAATCGGTAAAACTCCACAAGCTCCGAGCAATAAAAAGATAACTACTCGAACCCACAAGCCCTGAAAGATAGGATTGAAGGTAACAATCAACACTATAATGCACAAACAAGAAACTACAGAAAGGTAAATAACCACCCAAAGTTCATCACAAAAAAAGATGTAATAAATAGGAGGATAAAATGATCCGAGCATCATAACAGTAATCCCAGCGTAGTCTAAGCTATTCATCCAAATTTTTACGTGATGTGAATGCGCGTTGAACAAGTGATAAAGCGTAGAAAAGCTAAGACAAATGATAGTCGATAAAATATAAATGAAGATCGGCCACTTGTTTACCTGATGATTTGGTATTTGAAGCACTTCTTCATGCAAAAGCAACGCTTTTTCAATAGTTGTCTTAGTTTTGCTTAGCATAAGTTTGAGTGACTCAGGGATCTCAGAATCGTGAAGTTCTAATGAAAATGTCGTAATTGAGTTAAATATGGTAGTTCTTGCTTCCCTGAAATCGAAACTCACCCGGTCCAGATAGTCTCTCATGTAAAGTGAAGCACTTGAATCCTCAGTGGTTAACAACAAGTAACAAAACAAGGAAAAGAAAAGCAAGGTCCCAAGCGCATGAGTCCAAATGTTGATTGTTTCATTATGCACCAGGAATAAGCTTTTAAATATCTTCCCAACTGAGTTGAAATAAAGTCTATAGCCTTGAACGATGAACTCATTTTCTTTTAAGAATTTGTGATGCTCGTCTATAGGGCCTATTCGCTCTTTTCTTTGGGAATCCATTTTTAATGGATTTTCGAAATTGATAACCATGATTCATTTCAATTTTCACAAAATCTCTTAACTCTCAATAAAAAAAATAATCCATGCAGGAAATTCATAAAGATAACCAAACCCAATAAAAACCTAAATATCTTCAAAGTTTATCTAATAAATAATATCTATTCCTTATACATATCCAAGAAGATGTTATAAGCCTGTTCAAGTTCATCCGAAGCCGTGCGAAAGATATTCGAAGTGGTAAGTGCCCTTCCACTCTGAACCTGTCTAACCCATCGATACAACAAGTTCGCCCTAATCCCATAATCATTCTGGAACTGACTAACAGTATACTCTCCCTTAAAATACCTCTGCAAAACATCATATTTCTCCTCAGCAGTAATAACTCTTTCCCTCTGATAAACTTTCTGCTCCTGGCTAAAATAAACTGCCCAAGAGTTAATCTGAGGTTCAGTGACCCGATATGCATATTCAAGTTCATCAACTGAGATCTTTCCAGTCAAATAACAAGAAAGCAATTTAAGTTTCTCCTTATTCTGAATATGACTTAATTCCAAAGGTTTCGCTTCAGGTTCCGCGAAAAGTCGAACCCAAAGTTCAAAAGTCTCATCATTGATCGAGTGACTGACAAGTACCTCTTCTCTTCTGACCTTTCCCGCAAGGTAGTCTTTTACGATTTCCAAGCATTTCGAAGGGCGAAAGATATTTTTTACCTTTGTATAGCTGATTTTTTTACTATTTCTTTGTTTGCTAAGGAAAGGTTCTTGTGTCATGTAAAAAATCACTTCCCAGGGAAGTCCGAACTGTTGTGCGACATGTTCAATCGAAGAGGTTTTTACCATTGTCAGGACTTCAGAGACTATCTTTTTGCCGAAGTCAGTTTGAGAGTACTTGACTGTGTTGAGCAGGTCGTTGTTAAGGTGCACAACGCCGAGTAGTGTCAAGTTGACGATGTCTTCTTCGTTGCTTTTTAATGACATTGGAGTCTTCGCGTTTTGGACAAGTTCCTCGTAGTTCGGCTGAAGGGCAAGGATAAGATTAGGAGAATTTTCAAGATCTGAGTAATAAGTGTGAAGTCCTTTCGTGTTATAAACTTTCAGCAGGTCACCGTTGTCGTCGTAATAACTGTAAACTGACTCTTTCGGAGTGTTCGGGACAAGATCTGCAACACTTTCTTTTAATTCTTCAAAACTGTCTGGCACCGGTTTTAATTTGAATACTTCTTCACGATATGAAACTTTTAAGAAAGCTGGAAGCTTTTTCATTATCCCCCCTTTTTTTAATCATTATTATATCAAGCTAACTAGGAAAAAACTTTTCTTGACTGAAGCCGTGATGAAGCTTTTCTAAGTTTTTATTAACTTGATGTAGCTTTTTGTTTAATTCTTCATTCGTCGGTGAAGAGAAGGAAATACTTAAGACTGCTGAACGTGGAGTGTCACTTGTTTTTATTTTTGAATGTTTTGAAGAAGATGTAAGGTTTTGAGGAAGGGTTTTAGAAGAATTTGCACTTTTAGGAGAGTTTGGGATTTCTTGAGATGTTGTTTTGGAGAATTTCGATTCGAATAAAGGGGTTGAGTCTTTTGAGGTTTGGATTCGTAGAGGCTTTTTGGTGGAAGGCTCTTGTATAGCACGAGGCACTGAGACTGGCTGGGCTGGTGGAAGTTTTGAGAGGGTTAAAGGGTTCTCGAGAAGGCTGTCGATTGTGTGCTCGATTATTAGCTTGAAGTTTTCGATGCTGATTTTAGAGAAAGTTAACATGAATGATAAGATTTTGCATAGTTCGTTGTACTTGCCGGAGGATTTTATTTGTTTGAAGTCTTTTTCGAGGTCTTGGATGTGGGTTATTGAATCTAGTACACTGCTAATCATTTTTTGAATTTTTAAGGGTTTTATTTGGGTGAAGGGTTTTGGAAGGTTCAGGAGATTAAGTTGGGGTGAATGGAGTATTAGTTATTTAGGTTTAAGGTTTTTGGAATTTGAGATTATTAGTTATTTATGTTTAAGATTTTGGAATTTGAGAATGGTTTGTTTATAGTTTGGTTGAATTTTTATTTTTTTTGCTTGGGATATCTCTATTCAAATAGCACTTCCAAATTATCCCTTTTGTGGAAATTACAACATTTTCAGCCATTTCTGTTTTCCTTGATGATATATTATAGCTAAGGAAATTTATTTGTTATATAACTCTTGAAACTGAAAAATATAGTAACCAGTAAGTGTCTAATTGAATAAATATTGGTTAAAGTAGGGGAAATTATTCTTAGTAGTATCATTATATATTATTTATATATTATCTTTGCTTATATAATTAGATGATATTTATATAATTTTAAATAGAAATAAAGATTGATATATATAGAGACATAAAAAATCTTCATGAAATTAGATGCCCGAGGTATTCTAATTTCAATTTATTTTACTTAATTTCTTGCTTATCTTTAAGTGAACTTAAATGATATTGTAGGATTTATATACAGATTACTAGTTTTAATAAAATCTGGAAATAGGGATTAATTCCTTTTATTATATAAGGATAATTTTTCACCCAAATTCAGTCCAGAAAAATTGTTCAAGTTTATAATAGCAGCCAGCTGAATTTTAATCATCATATTCATTCTTAATAACTTAAAAATAGCAAACTCTTATTATTAATACTTTATAAACTTCAGTAATTTAGGCGACATAAGTCTTTCTTGACTCTAATTTATTATGATTTTGTCTATATTTGATCTAGGAATATGTCTATATTAAATCTGATCGATAATTTTTAGAATTATTTAAAATATTGAAAAATAATTTCCAAGATATAGATGCAGACTAAATAAGGTTTATTATTCGGATGAAAAATTCAATTATTTATATCTCATGATATTTCGGTATGTTTGAAATCTAATTTGAATAAAAACTCACCTGATATGGCATTATTCTTAAAGTTAGAATAAGACCAAATTCAAAAAAATTAAACATTAAGCATCCTTCATATCTTACTTCTCATGAAACTCAGCTTCTACCACCTCTCCTCTTCATCCATCATCATGCGTCTTTAATCTACCATCCAATAATCAGCCTTTTCTCTATCATTTCAACATTGAAACCACTTGAAATTTCTGATTCTTCTAAATCAAATCTCTCCTTCAAAAGCACTCACTTCTAAAAAATCTTCCTTCAACATTGAAATTCCATTCAAAATCTCCATCATTTCCACCTTTCCAATCAAAATCAAAGCAATTCCATAATCACTCCACCTAAACCTCTCTAAAAAAAAAATCAACCAATCCCCACCCAAAAGTTTTCCCTAATCCAACCCAATTAATTCCTACAACCAAACCAAAAACTCCCTCAAATCTCTAAATTTTCCTAAACTCTTAAAATTTCCCTTAATTCCAAAACAAAACTCTTAAAAAAATCCATTTACATCATTTTTCTTGAAAAAATCTTTCAAGTCACAGAAGAAAATAATTAACCCAAAGTCAAGATGAAAAAAGGAAACTTTCAGAAGACTTCTTCATAATAATATTCTTCCCCCTATAAATGGCTGTCAAAAATTCTAGAATGTAAAAATAGTTCAAAGAATTCTGACCCTTTATTATAATTAATTCATGAGTTCACGTAAAAAGACACTTGGTAAACCCAACAAATTCCTTTTGAGACTCTTCAACATGTTGAGTGACCCCAAACATGAAAGCACCATCGGGTGGACGGAGTCTGGTTTGAGCTTTGAAATTAAGAATATTCCTGAGTTCTCCACTGTCGTCTTGCCCCAGTACTTCAAGCATAAAAACTTTTCGAGCTTTGTTAGGCAGCTGAATATGTACGACTTTCATAAAGAACGTGATACTGGAGAGGTCCAGATATACGGGCATCCCTGTTTTGTGAGGGGTGAAAAAGAAAAACTGACGCAGGTCCATAGAAAAACTTCAGATCAGTATGTAGAGTCCAAACCAGTAATGACCTTGGAAAAAAAGTATAATATTATTAGCTCCAAGCAAAAATTACTAACAGAAAAAATCTCAGCCCTCGAACAGAACTACCAAGAAGTCGCTTCCTACAACCAATCCCTTCTCTTCCAGATCCTGCAAAGCAGAGAGCGGGAGCACAAAATCGAAGAACTGCTTATAATGTTCGCAGACCGGATCAAAGACGTGCCAGCCTTTTTAGAGCCCTTTTCCAAGAAAAAAGAGGAGTTCGAGATAGTGAAGCCGATCCCGATTCCAATCCACCAGCAGTTTAGATTCTAATAGATTGAGATAGTCTTTAAATAACTGACTGAACACTGAAGGCTGCCTTAAGGCAAGAAGGTTAAGCGTTTAATTAGTAAGAAACTTCTTGAGTGTAGAATTCGTGAAACTGAGGCTTAACTGACCGACTTCTGATGTCAAACAAGTTGTTTTTATTCATGAAAATTGGAGATTTTCTTATCTTTTGAGAATAAACATCTGCTTGTTTTGACACGTCAAGAATCTTGGAGTACATTTCGGATTCGTTGTCTTTTAAAGACTTTAACTCTATTTGTAGAGTTTTTATCTTTTGTTGCATCGTCGTTACTTTGCTGTTGGTTTCTTTTACTATTAACTGCTCGATTTTTTGCTTTTCTTTTACAGTTTTCATCAGTTTTTTTCGTGAGAGTTCTCGAAAGTAAGGCTCTCCAAGATCATCCATTAACACCTTGTGTTCTTTTTCAAGGTTTTCAAGTTTTTTGCTAGTTTCATGAATATTTTTAGAATTTTTTTCCAGGTTTTCTTCCATTTCTTGAATGCGAGTCTTGTAGTGCAGTTTTTTGTTATTAAGATAAGCGATTTCAGCAGGGGTGTCGATGAGTTTAACAGGAGACTGTCGATAAATTGTTTCTTTTCTATCGAAAAGCTCAGTGTTTTTCTTGATGTTTTCGTAGTAAGAAAGTGTCTGTTGTTGCCCTTCAACTTTTAAAGTAATTTTGTTGAAATATTCCAAGTCCATCGCTTTTTTCAGTCTTTTCTGAAGGTTTTTTTTTTCTACCCTGTCTGAGAATTACTTATAAATTTCTATCATTTTGTTCACTTCTCTCAACTCGTCTTCAGGATTTGCAGGATTTTGAAGCTTTTTAGGGGATTTTGAATCTTTTAAAAGGATCAGGTCGTTTAACCGGCTGCTGAAAAGCTTTAGTTGGTTTCGAAGGTTCGCGTTTTCTCTTTGAAGGAAAAGGATCTCGTATTTCTCTTCATGTGGAAGACGGACATTTAGCCTTGAGGCAGATTTCATTATGATTATAAAGGCTTTGATTTAAACCACAGTAAAAATTTCCATATACATAAACCTAATGTTTCCTTTTATTCTCGCGCATATCGCATTTGCCATGATTCCAGGAACAAGGCTTAAAGAGTATAAAAACAAAGCAGAAATTGTTCTTTTTCTTAACAAACTGGACTCCTCGAAAACTCTTATTCCTTATAAATACAATTATCTGAAGTACTGTGATCCTAAAGAAGGAGAAGAAGAAGAAAGTGAAAACATTGGGCAAGAACTTTCTGGAGATTATCTTAAAGAGTCAAAATATGAGATCAAAATGAATGTTTCAATTTCTTGTAAATTACTTTGTGTGAAGGAACTTAAAGATAGTCATAAAGAGAGATTCAGATGGATGATTGAAAATCAGTATCAAGCTTCTTGGGTTCTTGACTCTTTACCTGCTGCAGAGATCAGGGTAAGTGAGTCGAGATCTAAAATGAAAAAGTTCTATAAAGATGGTTTTCCAATTGGTATCCAGAATGGTCATGAATTTTATGTCTTTAATCATCATAACATCGAGTTAGAATATCATCAGTCTGAAGATCAATTGACTGTTGTTGGATTTTCAGTTGAACCTTTGAATGTGAAGTCAGGGTGGATGAAAAATAAAAGATGTGATAAAAATTTAAATTATTTCTCGAAATTACCTAATGAAAATAAAGATAGTTCTGATGGGTACAAAAAAGAACTGTTAGAAGAATTAAGTAATGTTACAAATATTAGCTACTCGTATAGTGTCACTTTCAGAAAAGTGGCAACTAAATGGGCTAATCGATGGGGAAATTATATTACGCCTTCTGAGTCGGAATCTACTCATTATTATAACTTGGTGAATTCTACACTTATGGTTTTCTTGTTGACTGGAATGGTTGCTACTATTTTAAGAAGGTCTGTTTTGAGGGATGTCTCAGTTTATAATGAATCAGATGAATTAGAAATTGAAACTGGATGGAAACAGGTCAGATCTGATGCATTTAGACCACCTATGTTTTTTGGGTTATTTAGTATTTTGATTGGAACTGGAACTCAGATGATATTGAGTTGTTGGATTACTTTGATTTTTGCGGTTTTTAACTTACTTTCAGCTAAGTTTCAGGGAGCTCTCCTATCAGCAGGTATTTTTATCTACGCCTTAATGGGAATCTTCGCAGGTTACGTATCCTCACGACTCTACAAGATGTTCGGGGGGATATCATGGCAAAAGAATGCAATCGGGACAGCAATCCTAATGCCTGGAGTTTGCATGAGTACATTCTTAATAATCAACTTTTTCCTAACTTTAGAAGAAAGTTCAGGAGCAGTGAGTTTCGAAAGTCTTCTTTACCTTCTCGGGGTCTGGCTTGTAGTCTCTTTAGGTCTTGTCTACATGGGAGCATTTGTTGGAACATCAAAAAATCCTCTTCAAAATTCATCAAAAGTCTCAAGAATTCCGAAGCCCGTTGAAAATGTTCCAGGATTGAATCGTGTTCGACTTATCGGCTTGTTGGCAGGTGTTTTGCCTTTTGGAAGCACTTTAATTGAAATGAATTTTATTATGTCATCACTTTGGCATCCTGACAAATTTTATCATTTTTTTGGGTTTATGTTTATTTGCTCAATTATTTTAATTATTACTTCCGCTGAAGCTGCAATTTTAGTTGTTTATTTGCTGCTTTGTCGTGAAGATTATAGGTGGTGGTGGCTTTCGGTTTTTGTACCTGGGTCTTCGGGGATTTACTTGTTTTTGTTCTCGGTTTATTACTGCTTTAATGTACTGGAGTTGAGTTTTTTCACGTCTTTTGTTATGTATTTTGGGTATATGTTCTTGATTTGTCTTGGGTTCATGATTGTTACTGGGACTATTGGGTTTTATGGAAGTTATATTTTTGTGAATGTGATTTACTCGATGATCAAACAGGATTAGTTAGGTTAATAGATTTTAGATGGATTTTAGGAGGTTTTTTATATTCATATTAAATTGTCAAATATACTTACTGCAATGTTTAAAGTTAATCCTTCTATGTAAGCAATTGCATAAAGTGAGCAGACTTTTCGAATAGATAAATTTTTTATGATTTCCAATATATAAAGTGGTAGCTCTGCATCAAGTCAAATGGACAGCTGAGAAAGTTGCATGATGGAATTTCTTCGAAAATTTGAGATTATAAAAAATAGCTTAGAGAAAATATTCTAAATACCTATAGAGACCAAAAGGATAAATTCAACTTGATGATACTAACTAAGATACAAAATTTTATATTTTATTTCATTCTAACTACTTTTTACCTAATATTAGCCTATCTACCCTAATAAGTAATAATTCCCTTACAGAAATTTCTCTTTTACCCTTCGTAAAAATAATCACATTTTCAGCAAATTCAAAAATCATTCTAAATCCTTCTCCCCAAGTCGGTAATGCAATATTAAGGCAATAATTATCCTTATTTCTGAACTTTTTCACAAGGTCTTGAATAAGCCTATAGATACCACGCATTAGCATACTTTGTTCTTCTTTCAAATCCATGCTGTTAGCAACATGTACAGAATAAAGTTCATCCGGAATCCGCACATTCATCCTCATAAAAATGGATTTAAATCCAAATAAAATACTCATACGGGAAAAATTTTCGTAATGAAAAGAAAAACTCTCAAATTCCTGATAAAATCTCCATGATTCAAAATATTTTTCTTCATCGAGACACTTTAGAGAATTAAATAATTCTTTTTGACCTGGGAGTGGCGGTCCTCCACAAAAAATTCCGATGAGTTTATTATTAGAGATTATTGGAGATCCTGAAAGTCCTGTGCATGCTGAACAATTGATTTCTAGGAATTGATGAATTGAGATAAGATGACCTTCTGATACTATTAATTCAGATGGACTGTGGAATATTTGGGTCATTCTTTTTTTGGCTTCATCTTCATCTTCAGTATAAGGGTAATTATAGTTACAATCTATGTTTATTCCATAAGGTATTCCAGAAAGGTAACATTTTGTATTCAAATTAACTGGAAGTTGCTCAATATCTATTTCATTTAGTTCTACTGTATCTGATGGCGATAAAACTAAAAGAAGAGCTAGATCACCTTCATTTAGTAGATAAGGGCTTCCGTTTAAACAAGGAGAGGATGATGTTAAAATTCTGAGCAAATCTTTGAGTTTGATACAATCAAAAGATGTTGGTATTCCTTTTATGTGGCCGGTAATCTTGTCATAATTACATAGTCCTGAGATAGGATCACAAACAACATGTGCAGCTGTTACTGCAATAGCGATCGCAAATAGAGAATATTCCTGAATAAATATCGGAGTTATGAACTTTTTCAAGATACACCCATTTCCACCTTGCCGATCGAAACTGATAATACATTTTTCAGGTACATCTCCAGAACTACAGATTTTGGTTATTTTATCATCGAAACTACCATCAAGCAGTTTCGTCCTTAGAGCTACTTCACCGAAGATTTTGTTGTATATTTTATTCATCCTGAAGAAAAACATTTATGCGTTTAGATTATTAATAATCTGATCAGAATACAGAAAATGGTAAAATTGATTAATAAGGTGAAACTTGTAAAAAGTAATTTACATGTATTAATGACAATAATCTAAGTTTAATTGTTATTTTGTTGTTAATTTAGTATTTTATAGATATGTTCTAGTACGGAAATGCATTCAATGTCTTCAATCATAAAAAATCGATTTTATAAGTAACTCTAACTTAAAAGGTAAATTCATCATAACTTATTTATTAATGATATTTAAAATTTCTCGTGCTTGAGCGTGATAAGGTTTCTTGTATTTAATAAAACCTTTTCTATTAAATTTAGTTTATAAATTAATTTTTCTTCTCTTATCCTAATGATGACTTACATTTTCGCTCATCATAATTTCCATTTTCCCAGGAACTAACCTAAATAGTTCGAATCATTTAGACTATTATTGTTAAGATCTGGTCTCCTGAAAAACTCTCATCAATATAAATACAATTATCTGAAGTGTTATCAAATGGACTAATCAATTGATAAATAAACCACCTTCTAAGTTGAAGTCTACTCATTATCACAACTAGGTAAATATATTCTTGTGATTCAATTATTTATCGGAATATTTTCTTAAATTTTAACAAGGTATATATAGAGAAATGGCAGTTAATGATGATCTTTAAGAATTTCTAAAACACTATGTTGGTTGCAAGTCAGATTTGATGTATTCAGAACACCTAGTTATATCGATATAGAGTATATGAATTGCAGCAGGAACTTAATAAATAATGTCTATTTTCATTACTTTTTTTTTCTGTTTTATTGCTACTTTCAACAAAATTTTAAGGAGTGTTAAGGTAATTTCTGAGGTTTACGCTCGCTCCCGACTTTCCAACATGCTTGGAGTTATTTTTGGTAAAATAACGTAATCGTAAAAGCAATCCTAATTTCAGGAGTCTGAATGAGTGCATTCCTAATAACCAACATATTTCTCAGCCTGGAGTAAAGTTCAAGAGTTGTGAGCTTGGAAAAGCCTTCTCGAAATTCTCTGAGTCAGGACTGGCATACCTAAGAGAATCCAGTGGAAAATCAATGAATTCTCATCAGAACTCATGGAAAGCATCAAATATCCCAATAAATTACTTCAATATCACTTTTTAAACAATCTTTCTTTCTATTTTTTCCATTCATAAGTATAAACTTGAGATGAACTATATCATGTCATCACTTTCGTATTCTGAAAATTTTTAATATTAGTTTTGGATTGCCTTTTTCCTTTCATTGACTTGTTATCATTTCTGCTAAAACATCGATTTGCATTTTTTATTTGTTGCTCTGTAGAGAAAACTACCAGAAGTGAATTTCGTTTTTACTCTACTGTCTTCAGGTATCCAATGTTTTATTCTCGATAATTACTAATTTAATGTACTTAATTGAAGTTTTTCTGTCTTTTATAATTTATTTCGTTTACATGTTCTTGATTAGTTTCGGCGTCACTATTTTAGTACTAACCAACAAGTGTTACACAAGTTATTTCTAAATAAAAAATATATATTCAATTATAGATCACATTAAAACTGAGTAAGTTCTATAATAATAACCTATTCAGATATAAACTATTTCCTTGAACCAAAATCCAACTTTTTCAATCTTAAAAAAATTTTCCTAAAATTTTCTAATTTTCACTCACATATTAAATATTAAATAGAACATTAAACATGCACCAAATTCTTCTCCTCAAGATTCTCCGTGCTAAGATGCTCATCCAAGTTCTCATCAGTCCGAACACAAATCTTTTTCAAATTGAGTTCAGCAAGACCTTTACTTTCACAAACATTTTCCCGAAGTACTTTGAAATCCTCTTCATCACAAGAGACAGACTGTTCCTCAATCGTGTCATCAGATTGATTTGAATCAGAACTTTCACTTTCACTTTCATAATCAGAGAATTCAGACTCTTGACTTGAAAGGTCTTCTTCAGAGCTGAGGTCTTCAGTCATGCGACTTTTTGACTGGATCTCGATTTTTTTGAACTCTTCGGCAAGCCAGACGAGAAGACCTCTTTGGTAGCTTTCAAGGTCTTGACCTTGAATACTCAGGTCGTAAGTGTTCGCCATTGGAGATCTTTTCTTTGGGATTTCGAAGTCGACTTCTTGTTTTTCTTCTTCTGTGTCGCTTCCGACCTCGAATGACTCGATTGATGTTGGCTTTAGACTACCTACACTGAGGATTTCGGATAACTTGGTGGTGTTTATGGGCTTTGAGAACTCAATTTTAGCGATCACATGATTGTCATCCATATCGACTTCCACAGTCCTAGCAAGCATCTCCAATCCTTTAAGCCCAGTCTTGACAAATTTGATCTCCACAAGATTGCGATCAAACCGAGCAATAACACCTTTGGCCTCCTGAGCTCCATTGAAGTTTTCCATTATAGGGGGGTATAATTTCTAATAATCCAAGCGAATGTCCAAACAATTCGCAGTTCCAAGCAAGCAAGAATACGTTGGCCTATCAAACCAAGGTGCGACCTGCTACATGAACAGTTTATTACAAACGCTTTACATGACTCCCGAGTTCCGACGAGAAGTCTATCGATGGAAGTACGACGAAAAGTTTGGCAGTGAAGATTCTTGCATTCCTCTTCAACTCCAACTCCTTTTCGTGCGTCTTCAAACCTGCAAAGACTACAGCATCGAGACAACCGCATTAACAAAGTCCTTCGGATGGACTCAGGCAGAGTCTTTCCAACAACACGACGTTCAAGAGTTCTGCCGAGTATTATTCGACGCGATTGAAAAGAGTTCAACAGAGGCAGGTCCATCAATGTTCATCCAAGACTTATACGAAGGAACCTACGAGGACTACGTGCGATGTTCTGAGTGTTTCAGCGGAAGTGTAAGAGAAGACAAATTTTTAGACCTGAGCCTTACAATCAAGAACCAAGTTGAAAAGATTTACAATGACTCAGTCGAAAAAGCCTTGGCAGGCTTCGTTAGGCCAGAGTACTTGACAGGCGGAAATCAGTATTATTGTGAGACCTGCAAATGTAAAAGAGATGCTCAGAAAGGATTAAAATTCAAGAAATTGCCTTATATTCTAGTAATTCAACTGAAAAGATATGATTATGACTATCATACCAATAAAAGAATAAAAATCAATGATAAAGTTTCTTTTGAGGAAATAATGAACTTGAATTATCTTCTTAATGATTCTCCTGTTGAGGTGAAAAAAATGGAAATTGATGAAAATCTTAGTCAAAATATTCCTTTTTTTGAAATAAATTTTGAACCTGGGGACTTTCGTGTGAAAGAAGTAGGAAAAAAAGAGATTTGGTTCAACAGCAGTGAAAAAATGAACCTGCCGAGAGATGTGATCGCGAAAAGAAAATATAAAGAAAAGAAGTTTCTTAAGAAACAAGCTGAAAGAACACAGAAAATTGAAGAGTACCTGAAACAAGGTCCTAATGTTTATGAACTTTACTCGATAATGATTCATTCTGGCTCTGCATGGGGAGGACATTACTACGCTTATATCAAAAGCTTTGAAAAAAATAAATGGTTCAGCTTTAACGACTTAAACGTCGTCGAAATTTCTTATAAAGAAGTCAATAAGGTCTTCGGAAGACCTTCTAATTTCGGCTCTTCTACAAGTGCCTATCTCCTAATGTACCGTCAGATAAACCCAGAACGGAACTTAATGACCATCCCCGACAATGAAATTTCTCCTGAAACTCTCGAAACTCTAGAAAAAATCCAAAAAAAAGCTTTAGAAGAACATCAAAAAAGACTAGACGACCTAAAAAAAATCACAGTTTCAGTAAAATATAAAAATGAAATAAAAGAAGTTTTCATTAAAAACGATGAAACAATTCTTCATTTAAAACAAGCAGCTCTTTTAAAATTCGGACTTTTAATTTCCCTTCAAGACTGCAGATTACGTGAAATCGAGTTAAACAGTCGACTTGGTCGTATTTTTAACGACTCAGTCCAGTTAAACAAAGTAGGAATCACTCATTCAAAGAAAGTTTTCATGGAAACCAAAGATCCAAATGATCTATTCGAAGACTTTGACCCTTCAAAGATAAACATAAAGTTCGTAGAATGGGTAGACTCCTCGCTAACGCTCGAGGAATACGAAGAACGTGCTCGAAACTTAAAGGTGTTAATCAGCAGTACTTCTAGAATGGTCTTAGACTCGATTGCCCAGGTTTTAAACCAGCCTGTTACAGACCTGGTGCTTTTTCGCAAGCATAATTTCAACACGATGCTTGAAAAAATCACTGCAAGTTCTGTGAAAGGACCTGCACAGTATCATGTCACTGTTCAAGAAAATTCGATTTTTTTCGTAGAGACTTTTTCTCAAGGGAAGACTTGCTGGGAACAGTTCTTTGAACATGAATCTGCAAAAACTACTGTAAGGGTTAACTTTGATAGTCAAGAGAAAAAAATCGTGATTCATCCTTTGAAGACTTTAGCGGATCTTGTGCAGGTCATCGCTGCGAAGTTTAAAATACCTGAAAATTTCGTGATTTTGAAAAAAAGTCATGCACCTGATGAGTATAAAGACTTGACTTTACCTGTTAAAAGTCTCTTGGGACAGGAAGTTCAAGTACTTCAAGGAGTCCCTTCAAAGCCGAGTCAAGTTCGAGTTTTTGTTTATTTTGCTGAAATTAACTCGAAACCACTTAAAGATCATGAATTTTTTAAACTTTTTCATCTTTTCGATATTCCTGTGGAACTTGAAGCTAGTTTTAAAGAAGTTAAAAATAAAATTCAAGATGAGGCTAAACAAGCTTTTCCGACAATGGAATTGAATTTTTTAAGGATCAGGGAAGTTAAAGGCGAAGGAGTCTCGAGGTGGCTTGATGATTGCTTGAAAATTAGAGATTTTACAAAAGATGATGGAAAAAAAATCGCTGTTCAGGTCATACTTGCTGAAGACCCTGCTAAGGAAAAAGATGATATTATTGTTACTTTTAAAAGGTTCAATACTAATACTTGGGAACTTGAAATGCCGAAGGACTTGATTATTAATTCTAAAGCAACTTATGCGACTCTTGGAGAAAAACTTTCGGCTCTTTACTTGATTCCTGTAGGGTTTATTTAGGTTGAAAATGTTGAGATTTTTAAAATTTCTACAAGTCAGTTTAATCGAAATGATTTAAAAAGTTGTAGATTTGAGAAAACTTTTGGAAAAAATAAGGAAATTGCTGGAAATACTTATTTTTTAAGTGATGGGAATAATTTGATGTGAGGAGTATTTAGAGTGAAAAATTCTGAGGAGAAGATTAGGGAAATGACTCATGTGGAAAAGAATTTGTTTTTGCCGAAAAATGGACAAGCTGGTAGATTTGATTATCATGAAAGAGATTTGAAGATTTTTGTAAGGAAAAATTGATTTGTATTAGTTAATATTTGGATATTGGATTTTTTTGGAAATTTATGTTTTTTTGGTTACTTGGAAAAATCAATATTTTATGGGTTTTTTTAATAGTTTGTTTTAGGAGATTAGGGAAATATTGAGAGATTTGCTAGGTTTAGATTATGTTGGATGATTTGAATAAATAGATTGTATTAGAAAGAATTTATCTGATCAAGTTTGTTGCGGGGGTGGCGAGGGTGGTGGGGCAGAAATGATGGAAATGGATATGTGTGATGATGAAATGAACTATGCTTA
>RSEH01000411.1:0-22758 GCA_006503475.1 Stentor roeselii | reverse complement strand
AGTGTTCTTAACATTTTTGTAAGTAAGAAATTGATAAAAAACAATTCCTAAAGAATAAACATCCGATTTCTCTGGATAAAATCGTTGCCTAGCCTGTTTTTGAGGTGAAAGCCAGCCATCTTCATTACTGCCGAACTTCATCTTGATTAAAGCAGCATCAAAGTCAATGATTTTTAAGACCCAGCCTTCATTTAGGTCTTTCACAAGATAAAACAAGTTCCCATACTTGAACAATTTACTAAGCTATTGTAAAATTTTCCTTACATTCTATATTTAATCTTAAAATTTCTTCCAATATTAATTTTTCTTTCTCTTAAGACATTCACTACCTTTAGGATGTCTTCCGAGATGTCCACATTTTGGGCATACTTTTTTTTCACTAATTTTTTTATCCTGATCATTGGTCCTAATCGGTTGATCTTCAGACTTATTATTATTCGTTAAAACACGTCCATTGCAGTAAGTAGCATAATGTCCTTCCTTTCCACATTTATAGCACACAACTTTTCCAAGTTCAGCAACAACAGGAGTAACTCCACATTGATTAGCCCAATGTCCAGGTTTTTTGCATTTATAACAAATAACAGTTTTTTCCTGTTTATCTTCATTTCCATTCATTTTACTCTCATCCCTCTGTAGTACATCGCACTCTGAAGCAGAATGTCCCTGTTTTCCACACTTAAAACAAAAAACTTCAGATCTACTCTGAAAACCTTCATTTCCAACAGTATCCCTGACAATTTTTGCAATAACCTGAAAGTCTCTTTTAACCGAAGTAAAAACATCTTTCATTTCTTGAAGAATTCCTTGAATAACTTGATCCTTAACTTTCGTTTTATTCACAATTCCATTCATTTCTTTTTCCATCTTCGCTCTAAGTTCAGGCTGGTGAAGAGTAGCCCCGATGCTTGAGTATCCTTGAACCAAAGCGAGTCCAAGTGAAGTAGGCTTAAAAAGTCCATTCGGAGTTTTTTCAGCATAGTTACGATCCTGAATCGTTTTAATATGCTGATGAATTGTAGCATCTGTTCCTATTCCCGAGTTGTCCATCGCTGCGATCAAGTCACTTTCAGTCAAAAGACTCGGAGGCTGGGTGTTATGTTCATTCATCAAAAAAGAACTGGGTGTTATTTTTTCTCCTTGTTCAAAATTAGGAAGTTCTGCCTCGTTCCACTTCATATAAACATAAATCTGCAAAAAGTTTTCCTCAGTGATTTCAATGCCTTTGCAGTGGAAAGTCTCTTCTCCCATCGCCGCTTCTACACGCGTTTCGTAGCCCTTCGCGTCTTGAGAACAACAGGCGAGAAATCGACGAGTTATCAGCTCGTAAACTCGCCACTCGTCGCCAGTGAGTTCTGAGTTCGTCACTGATTTGACTGGGTGGATTGGAGGATGAGAGTTGTCGTCGTGGCCGCCGTTTCGTGGCCAGTTGAAGTTTCCTTGAGTCATTGTTTCGACGTAACTTCCCCAGACTGGGTTGTTTCGGTGAAGTTCAACGAGTTGTCGCAGGTTTATTGATGTTTTAAATGAATCGGTCTCTGTTCTTGGATAACTTATGAAACCTTTTTGGTAAAGCTTTTCTGCTATTGCCATCGCGTTTTCAGAACTTATTCGGAGTTTACTTGAGGCTAACTTTGTGTACTCGATTGTTGACAGGGGGACTGGACGGTATTTTAACTTTTGTTTTTTGGTTACTTGGGTTATTGTGCATTCTGTCTCACTAAGTGCTTTCTCATACAAAACCAAACCAACCAAATAATCAAAAACCTTTTCTCGATTCCACACAAACTTTGCATTTTTTCCATTCCCCTTCTGCACAATTAAATCAAGAGACCAGTACTTCTCAGACACAAAATTTTTAATTTCAAGAAACCTTTTAACAACAAATCCAAGAGTCGGGAATTGACAAGGTCCCCAAGAAATCAAAGACTTTGTCAAAGCATAACTTTCAGTTCTAAGCTTCGTAGTTTGAAGTCTTGTGAAAGCCGCTCCAAGCCTGAGGTCGATTTCTTGTCGAGCATCGACAGCTTCTGAAAGTTCAATTTTTGGATAGGTCAGGTTTTGAATGGCGTTGGTTATGTCTGAGTAGGTAAGGGCTGAAAAATGAGCTCTTAAAATACAGGTGTTTGGAAGAGTTGTCACTTGCTGGACCATTTGGATAACTTCGTAGGCAATGTTTTCACCTTCTCTGTCGCAGTCCAACCAGAGGGCTAAGATGTTTATGTCTCTTGATGCAAATTTTAAAGTGCTTACTACGTCGGTCTTGTCTTTTGATACTGCTTTTTGGATTGGAGCTGAAAATAATTCGTCTGGAGTCACTAGGTTCCATTTGTTGTAGGGCTCTCTGAACTCCATACCCATGATATGACCTGTCACTGAGGTCACTCTCATTTTCACTTGCTCGTTCTTGAGGGTATAGAAAAACTCATAGATAGGGTTGTACTTAGATGCGCTGATAAACTTAGTAGACTGATCATTCGAAAGAAATCTCACAATTTCTTTAGCTACACTCGGCTTCTCAGCAACATTTAAAACAACTTTCATATATAATTCCATAAATAAAAACTAAAACCCACCCAAATCTTCACCCCTCCAAAATTCCCATCAAACCCTCTTCCCCTCCATATTTTCAAAAATGAGTCTCGAAATCAAGGAACTTATGGAAAGAATCGAGCCAGCTCGAGAAAAAATCTTCATTCTCTGCACAAAATGTTTAGAATACATCGCGTCATACCCTTCACAAGTTCAAAAACTCGTAGATCTTTGGAGTCGAGCAATAGAGACCTCTTCCCAAAGACTATCCCTGCTCTTCCTCTGCAACGACTTACTTCGAAATTCTCTATCAGAGAACCTGCGATCTTTCTTCCAGTTCTCCTTATCCCGGGCAATTTCCTTGGCTTGTTCAGACTACAACTCAGTGCAAGACGTTCGGAAATTAATCAAGATGTGGGGCGATTTGCAACTTTTTTCTCGAGCAGTGCTTGAGGACTGGGATAGAATCTGTCAAAGAGCAGAGCAAAAAGGGTCGAAAAGTGACAGAAGCAACTTATTGTATATTATTTCTTTAGGAAAAAAACTCAGGAACTTGAAAAACGCTTCTGAAATTTATCTTTGCGCGAATAGTGATGAAAAGGTCAAAGCAGCTTATGAGGAACAGAAAGCCCGAGAAGAGCTTATAAAGGAAATTGTGGCCTGTATGAAGAAAGTATTTCATGGTCACTTAAACATAACTATTTGCTTGCAGAGAATTAATCAGAAGATGAGTTTAGAGGAGGAGTAGTGATAATTAGTAGATAATATGAGGGGTCGACAGTTAAGGTCTTTAAGACTCAAGAAAAATAATCAGGATTTCTTTCCTGATGTTCATGTCAGGGGCCGCACTGAAGAAATCAACCTGATTTCACCTAAAGTAAAACTTGAAGAAACCCAAAAGTACCTGAAAAACGTGTCAAATGTCCCGAAAATCGGTTTTTTTGCAACCACTGCTACTCAAAGTGACTCTAACACCCAGGTATTCACAGAAGCTATAAAAAATCTAGATAGCAAAAAAACTAGTCACCGAATTTTACATGAAAAAGTGTTAAAAAAAGTAGTTAAAGAAGAAAAAGATTTCAAAATTGACATCAATTCGAAGTTTTCTCTTTACCTTCATAGACTAAAAGGAAAAAAGCTGGACATGATGAGCAAGGAACTTTTTCCAGAAGAGCTCTGTGAGGCCATTCAATACCTTCCAGACTATTTCGAGTCTACCCTAAAAGACCCTTTGACCTTAAACTCAACTCAGACAACCCGAAGGTCAAAAAAAAAACTTTTCAAAACAGTGAAAAATGTAACAGCTTCAAATTTTTTCCCAACAAGACTAAACCTAGATTCAATATCACGTCACAAGTTCAGCCAATACTCAACAGAACTTCGAGGGCGACAGTCATATTTTTCTAGTTTCCCAAGTAGTCGAGGACAGGATTCAGTTCTGATTCAAACAGACCGAGGATGTCGCAGTACAGGAAGAAGATATTTAGAAAGTATTAAATAATTATAATTCCGACCTGTCTTCTTGAAGTGCAAAACTTTGATCGTCTTTAGGATTCGCTGGACTTCTGCCTTCTGGAGTGATTTCGCCCTTTTTCTTTAGTTTTTCAGTGATGTACTCGTAGGTCGTCAAGTTTCTTCTGGAAATGAAAAAGTGAAAAGATATCAAATACCCGTTGCTCCCCGTCACTGCTAGACTTTTCGCTAGTAAGAAAAAACTTGGAATGTGAAAGGGACTTAAAATAGGAATTTCTTTAAAGATGAAGAGAGAGGAACTCACGAGAAAAATCAACTCGAAGACTTCAAGTGAAAGGATCAGCTTTATGAAAAGGTTATAATTTGAACGTCCTACACAATTGTTAACGAATTTGCAGTGGTGGTCGAAAATACTTACACAACGATTACAGCGCATGCAGTGCTTACTTCTACTGCAGGTCACTGGAGATCTGCAGTAGTTGCAGTATCTTGATGCTTTGTTTTCTATGTCTTGCTTCAGCCTGAATAATTCTCACACTTCACTCTCGGCTGCTTTGAACTGAAGGACTAAGGGATCTGTTGGGTTTGAACATGTAAGTTTTGAAAGGTAGTATATTACCAGAAGGAAAATTAGACTGTATAGGACTGTCAATGATATTTGAATCTTTGGTTGGAAGGATGGCAAAATTTGAACGAAAAGAACTACCGTGCTACAGATATATATAATATAGCTCAATATTTGATAAAAACTCCATGGACATTGAGCTCCTGTACTCCTAAAAATTTCAGTCATATTAGTATAACTTTGATAAATTAATGAAATAAAATAATCATCCAGAGCTATTCAGTTAAATAATCCATTCTTAGCAAAAAACCCAACTTTACTTAAATCAATAAAAAAAAAATCAATGCAAAATATATTAAGCCCAGAAAGTACAAAACTCTTTCATCAAAAGTCCCTCAACGCTTTAGAGCCATCATGTGAAGTCGAGATGGGAAAATCTTCCTTACCAGAAGATTCCTTAGAACTAAAAACCCAACTTCAAATAGAATATTTATTGAAAGACGATCCCTTCGATCTAGAATTTTCTGACTCATGTCAAACCCTAGAAGAAAAATGTGAACTTTTATCAAAATACTTCAAAAAAAAGCAAAAACTGAAAGAATATAAATCTGAGACTTTTAAACCTGAACCAGAAAAAACTCCAAAAAACAAAAGAAAAATTCTTTTAAAGTTTCTTGATAATCGACAAGAAGATGAAATTTTAAATAAGGATTTATCTGAAATTCCTATAAAACTTAAAGAAGAAATTGAACATTCTAAACAAATTCTAAGAAATCTTCTGGTTAAGGATATGATTTCACAGCAAAAGATGCAGAATTACTTGGAAATTTTGTATGAATGTGGATTACTTAAAGTACATAGTGATCCTGTTTGTCTTTTTATACATGATGATGAATATAAAGGGGTCTTTGAAGAAATTTTAAAATTAACACGATTGTCGAATATGTTTAAAACTTTTATGTTGAGAGTTTTTCTTGCTATGGAAGATGAGTCTGAGATTGCCTTGAATCAGTTGAAACAGGAAGTTTTTGAGAATGGGTTCTTGTTAGATTAGAATTATTCCTAATATAAATGAAAAAAGTCCTTGTTCTTGTATTGGTTTCTATTGCTTCGAGTCTCTTTACTAATCTTCCCGGTTACACAGAGTACTGTTTCTTCATAGATGGAAAAGCAGGCCAGAAGATATGGGGCGAATACGTCATCTCAGGAGAAGGTGACATGAATGTCCTAACCAGATTCTTCGACAGTGTTAAAAAGCCGAAATACTCAAGCCCCAAAGGAACTCGAGAAGGAAAATTCGAGTTTTTGCTGACTAATGACGAGTACCATGAACTTTGTTTCAAAGCTCTTGACGCTGATGTTAAAGTGATCAGTTTTGAGTTTTCCCAAGAAGATCAAGTATCGACTCTTGCTGCAGAAGATCATTTCCAGCCGATAGAAGACGAAGTCAAGATGACTTCAAGACTTTTAGAAACTGTTTATCGAAACCTTCACTTTTATGAAAGACGAGAAAGAGTGCATCGAGACCTGACCGAAAGGACCTGCGATAACATCCTTCGCAGTGTTTTAGTCAAAGTCGTCGTACTCTGCGGAATCAGCCTTGTCCAAATCTACGTGCTGAGAGGACTTTTTTCATCTGATAAAGTAAGGGTTTAATTAGTTAGTTATTATCTTTAAGAAATTTTCCGCAGAGCCTTCTTCCTGCTGCTTTCCAAAAATCTCGGCAAAGTTGATCTAAGTTGATAAGCCAAATCTCGCTGATACTGAATTTTTTCAGATTGAAGAGAAGAAATTAAACCCTTTTCAATCTTTTGAGTTTTTTTCAGCTTTTTTGACTGCTTTTCAGTTAAAAATACTGTGTCTTCAAATGTGAAATGAGAAAATGTGGAAGGGTTTAATGATGAACGGACTGAACTCATTGACTTTCGAGAGGCACACTCGTAAAGATGGGTCTGGAATGAAGATTCTTTTTGGCTTCGGAAGGACAGAAGGTTTGATAAAAGGTTTTTACGGAAATTTTGACTTGACTTGTCCAGGTCGATTTTTTGGATTTTTGACTTGGCTTTAGTGGTTTTTGGGATTTTTTGATTTTTCTTTAACTCTGGAGCGATTTCATACAACTGCCGAAGATTTATCATTTATTATTAATTTTTTCAAGAAGGTTTTGATAAGAAAAAAGAAGATTAATTAGAAGGTTTTTAAAGTGAAAATCGAGATAATATAGATTGATGAATCGATAAGTAACTTACTTCAATACTTAAAGTATTGAAGCATTTATTATTTTAATACTAAAAAATATCAAGACTGGGTCGATTTATTATTAATCCTTTCAAAAAAAAAATAACCTTAAAGATCACTAACTTTAATTATCTTCCATAATAAAACTTTTCAAAAGCCCGACATCATACTCCACACATTTCTTGACTCTTTTTTCAACCACATTTTTCATAGTGATCCATTCTTTATTATCCTCAAAGACAAGCATAAGTGTTTCTCCATTTTCAGTGACGAGTACAATAACATTCGGTTCCGGTCGATCAAGTACATTCAATTTGCTAAACCTAACAGAAGTTTCAATAAGATAACAGTCCATATCAGTATGAAGGCTAGCAAGTATCAAGTAATTTTTATCATCAATGATGTATCTCACATGCCCAGTGATTCCTTTTTCCACTACTTTTCTGATGGTTTTTCCTTGAATGAACTCAGAATCGACATCATAAAACTCGCCTGCTACTAAAGTTGACTCAGCGATGCTGTCAAAAGGCAAGACACAGACTCGAGTCCTTTCCTCAACAGGCTTCATGAGTCCTTTAAGTCTTTTAAATAAGAGTAAAAGTCTGATATCTGATTTTAAATATTCACTTTCAACACGACTTCTTCTTACTTCTAAAGGCAGGTCTGCTGAGTTTCCTATTGAAGTCATCAGATAGTTCAGAGGAAGGTTCAGGTAGTCTTCCCAGTTCTGGCTTGAAATGAATTCTTCTTCGGTTTTGAACAGATGGATCAAGTCCATTGGGTTCGAACTGCTCTCGATGTAGGTCAAGATTGTCTTAGACCGGAATGATATGGCTCTTTGGACGAGGGAATGGAAATCTGATTCTGATGATCGGATTATGTCTGATGAATAAAGGTCTAAACATAACTTGCAAGCTAGAAAAACTGTGAAAAAACGGGTTTCTGCTTCAGAGGTAAAAATCGTTTGGAATGAATCTAGTAAGTGCTCGAGAACTGCTCTTTGCGGTAAATCTGAACAGCTAAAAAAGTCCAAAATACTTTTATGGAAGACCGACTGGACCAATGCGAGACTAAGGCCTAATAAATTATCTTCTCTGCATTTAAGAAACCGAAAGATGAAAGAATGTACAGGGTTAGGAACAATCTCTGAAGACCTTTCAAGTTTCGGCAGACTTCTATTTGGAGGATTAATCATTACTTCCAAATACGATCTAGAAATACGAGAAGCAAAAAGGACAATCAAGATTTCTTCACGAATTCCCTGATGGTTAAAAATTTTCACAATCAAAGTAAAAGCATAAAGTGCAATGGGCATAGGAAGATGGTAAACTTTAGGTTCAGCCTCAACAATGCTCGAACTAAGAACAGGCAAGAAAATCATTTTCATTAGAATATCCTGAAGTCTGTCATTGATATCCAAATTATTCAGCTCAAAAATATCATTCAATTCATAAAGAAGGTCAAGACATTCAGACACAACCTGTTCTAACTTGTTTAAATTCTTCGAAGAATCAACACTTCTCGATATAGAGATAATGCTTTCTTTCAAGTAATTCGCCAAGTTATTCAAAAAACCTGAGGTCAATATGAAATTATTCACGATTTCGTCATTGACTACTTATTTTTTACCTTCCAAGACTCTTAAAACGACATTTCTAGCTGAAGTCCTGATGATTGTCTCATTGTTATTATAAAAAATCATCGCTCCAGTGAACAAGTTGAAGTTATTTTCTATTAAATAGTCCCGAAGTTCAGTAAGGTGTAAATTGACGGCGATACCTTTAAGTAAAGACATGTAATTTTCAACTATTTCACTGTCAGCGAAGTCGAAAGGATGGGACAAGACGTGTTTGAAGTAGTCGGTTTTGAGTAGTTCGCTTTTTGAAGAGCCTTTTGACAGGTTGTGGATCAACATGCTTGATGACTGCAGCAGCTGGATTGTAATGACACGGTCGAAGTCTTGAGAAAGCAATGAAGAGTAAACTTCCATCACGTTTTCCTTGAAAAATTCACTAATTTCTTGTTACCTTAAAAGATCTGCATTGTTTTGTTCTCCCCAGATCAGTCCTCCTGTTATTGAACTGATGTGATTCACTATTGAAAGTTTGTTTGAGCTTGTAGCCAACTGCTTTGACTTTAATTCAAGGATTTCTGATCTGGATAAGAATTACTTGAATGAGGACAGAGAGTGGCTGGACATTATGTTTAATATTAAATGGAGCGGGTTAATTATATGTGAAGATAATTGGAAGAAGTAGGATTTGTTTTATAAGAGATTTTTTATTAATTTATATTCGTGAGTTGATTTAAAATTTCACAATTTTTAGTTTTAAAAATGATTCAACTTCATAAGAATGAGAATAAAATTAAATATTTCTCTTAGTTTTATTTAAGTTATGTTATTTAGACTGACTGAATATAATTGTATGGCCGGACTTATGAAAATAGTCATCTTTGTAATGATTGCCTCAGCTTTCTCAAGAACTGTAAGTATCGAGAGTGAAAATGAAGTCACTATTCACAACCTTGAAACAGTGACTTTAGAAATCTCTTCTAACCCGTCAACAGGATACACCTGGACTGCGAAAAACTTGAACTCTGATCGATTCTTTATTAAAGATCTTGAAGGAACTTATATCAGAGGGAAAGATATGCCAGGCGCACCAGGAAAGCAACAATTCGAAGTGTCGTGCAATGAAAAATGCCAAGAAGGAGACTCAATTGAACTGCAACTTAGTTTAAAGAGAAGCTGGGAACCACAGCCTATCAGAACTAAAGAAGTGACTCTTCGAGTTGTTTCTTAAGTAGTTAGTTATTCAATCAATAAAATGAAAAAGTTGATCATCGTACTTCCCAAGTAGTCCTCCAAAGAATCAGGGCTTCGTCTTGACAAATTCTTGCTGAAATATTCTAGTTTATCTTGGAATCATATTCAAAAAATACTGAGAAATCCTGAATTCTTTGTAAGAGGAGTCAAAATATCGAAATCTTATAAATTCAAGGAAAATGAAGAACTTGAATTTCCTTCTTTTATCTCACTTTCGAATGAATCTGGGGATAATAAGGAAAAGAATCCTCAAATTATGAATTTCATGAATCTTTTTACTTCGAATATTGTTTTCGAGGATCAGGATTTAATTGTGATTAATAAACCTGTTGGGTTGGCTTCACAAGGAGGGATTGGTGTGAAAATTAGTGCTGATCAACTTGCTCAAGAATATGCTGGTGGGAAGCTGATGCACAGAATAGACAAAGACATCTCTGGACTTCTTCTATTCGGCAAGTCAAAAGAAGCCTGTTCAATCCCAATCCAAGAAAAGACTTACCTAGCAATCCTAACCGGTGCTCTTCCAAACTCAGGTAAAATAAAAGCTGCAATAAAATCCAACGGACTACTCCAAGAACTAAGCCCTTCAGGAAAAGAAGCCGTGACCCACTACGAGAAAATCTCAAGCCAAACAACTGACTCAACAACCTTCAACCTTGCTCGTGTAAAGCTAGAAACAGGCCGAAAGCATCAAATCCGAGTTCACTGCAGTTTAGGTCTAACCTGCCCAGTGCTAGGCGACACAAAATACGGAGGTTTAGACAGTTCACGGATATTCCTTCATTCCCACAGCTGTAAAATTAAAGGAAATCATCTCGAAGCGAGTCTTCCTGTTGATTTTTCTTTAAAATTAGAAGAACTAGGTCTAAAAACATAAGAAAAAGTCTTTATTTACCTTTTTTTTCAAGTTTTTTCTTATATTCCTGGATTTCTTGGTTGTAGTTAGCGAGTTGTCCCTCTTGCACCTTGATGATCTTCTGGTCGTTTTCCCTTAAAAAGTCAAGATCTTCGAGTTGTCTCTGGGCAAGAGCGAGTGATTTTTCATATTGTCCGATCATTCCTTGTAGATGTTGAAGTTCATCGAACATTGCTTTATTCCTGTATTGGTTTTCCAAGCTTTCCTTCAGTCTTTGCTTTAAGATTTCCAAATCGGCTTCAGGGGCAGGTTCGACGATTTTAACAGCATTTGCTTCAAGTTCTCTTAACTCATTATCAGTCTTTCTACGAAGTTCAGCAAGTTCGTTTTCATATTGAATTTTCATTTCTGTGTACTTGTTGTCCAGTTGAATAAGCCTCTCGTTGGCTTCTTGGTATTGTTTCAACAAGTCATTTTCTAGTTTACTTCTTTTTTTCAAGATCTCAAGGTTGTCTTGTGTGAAAGTAAGAAGAGCTTCCAAGGACACAACAGAACTGTCACGTTCTTTACTCTGTAGTTCTTTCTGCAGCACGTCGACTTCAGTTGAAAGTTTTAAGAACTGGTCATGCATTTCTGACTTGGTTCTTGAGTATTTTTGCTTGGTTTGGTCGATTTCACTTTTGACTTTTTCAATTTCTTTTTCAATTTGCTCAGTTTGTTGGACTTTTTCCTTTGCGAGTTTTTCCATGTTTTCAATTTCTGTTTTTAACAAGCTGAGTTCTGTTTCCTTTTCTAAGCATTTTGCACGAAGACTTTCATATTCTTGGTAAAGTTTATTTTCGTCTTCTTGTAAAGCTTTTAATTCAGCGATTTTACTTGTTTTTTCTGCGAGTTGGTCTTTTAATAGTTTTTCAGTTTTTCGCTTTTCTTCGCATTCTTGGTCGAGTTTTGTGAGGACTGATTCGAGTTCGGTTATTTTTGATTTTACTCTTTCGAGCTCGGCTTCTTTGTCTTCGAGCTGGCTTCGATATTTTTTGTTCTCGTCGCGGGTTTGCTTCAGCTCTGACTCTAGAGTGGAGACTTGTTGGGTGTAGGCTGATGGAGCTGCTGCTGGAATTTCGAGCTTTGGAGTAGGGTGGGCTGGGGTTTGAGCCTTTTTTTCTTCTTCTGCTGGCTTGGAGAGTACTTTGAACTCGCTTTCAGAGAATGGTTTAACCGGCTGATCCTCATCAACCTCATCCCCTTTCTCTAAATTACAAGGTAAAGGTTCCTTAACAACAGTTTGAGTAATAGTCGGTCTAATAGGCTGATGAGTTTGCATCCAAGGATGATTCATAATTTCCTGAATAGAAATCCTTTCAACAGGATTAACTTTCAGCATTTTCGAGATCAAGTCTTTAGCCAAAGGTGGAAAATTTTTAGGGAAGTTGATTCTGACCTTCAGAATTTTCTCAAACATGGCCTGTTGGTTGCTTGCTTGAAAAGGAGCAGTTCCAGTGAGGAGTTCGAAAAGCAAGACTCCCAAGTTCCACAAGTCCAAATTCGTACTGTGTCCTTGTTGGTTAATCATTTCTGGAGCTAGATAATCCAAAGTCCCACAGTAAGTCATTCGAGTTCTGTCACTGTTGAAAAAGTTTGACCATCCGAAATCTGCTAATTTTATTCGCCCGTCACGGCCTTCCTTGTCTAGTAAAAGGTTCTCTGGCTTTATGTCTCTGTGGATTATAGGAGGGTCTCTTGAATGGAGATATTCTACGGCTAGAATCACTTCTCGCATGTATTGAGCTGCTGCCGCTTCGTCGAATGACTTGAATTTCGCGAGTTTTTGAAATAAAGTACCTCCTTCAGCTAGTTCAAGAACCAGGTAGCAATTATTGTCATCTTCAAAGTGATTGTAAAGCTTAACAATATGAGGATGTGACAAAGAGTACATAATCCTAATCTCCCTTCTCAGCTGAGGGAGCAACTCAGCATCAAGTATTTTTTTCTTACTGACGACTTTAATCGCATAAAGTTCGCGGGAGACTTTATGCCTGACTTTATAAACTTCGCCAAAAGCTCCTTCACCGAGTGCCTTTTTTGACAAGGACTCGAAGTCAGCCACAGCTGGTTCCTTCTCAGCGCCGTTCAAGACACTAGGCGAGGGAAAGAGTATCCTTCGTTTGTTTTTCGCAGACATTGTTTATTCAGAGATTAATTGGATTTAATGCTTCGAATTCGTTGATTAGTAAAAGTTGTTCAATGATCCTCGGCCAGTCTCAGGAGAACGACGCGAGTTCAGAGAATAGGCTTCAGTGACTTTATACATTGAATCGTCTCTTGCTGTTAAAGTGTGCATCAATGGAAGTTTTCTTGTGTTCTTCACGTTTCCTTGTTTTGAGAAAGCGAGGTTTATTTTTTTTAGGTCTGGAGAATCGGGAGTTTTTAACATGTGCTCTAATAGGATAGGCTTTCTTTCCAGCTGCTTTTGGAAGTTAGGAACGTTTTTTACTAGCTTTGGCATTATGAACTCGTGGTTCTTGTCGTATGGACCTGGGGAATGATGGGGAGGGTCTTCTGATCGGAATGACATTTTGCCGAAGTCGACTGATTCTGGACGTTTGAACTTTAGAAGCATCTCTTTTTGGCTTGGGTGGTAGTTGAACCGATGCGGGTTAGGACCAGAGTCTTCTTTAACAAATGGTTCTCTTGGCTTCTGCAGTGCCAGTTTTATTGGACTTATTATCTTATAAGTCGGCTTTTCAGGTATAGGTGTCCAGTTCCGAAAAGCCTTTTGCTTGAACTCATATTCAGCAATAGTTAAAACTGTCTTATTGATTCTCTTGTCTACCTCGCCTAACGGCTCGGGGTTCTTAGAAATGCATTGAAAGTCGTTATTTATGCAGTTTGGAAGAAATACTTTTGCTTGCTTCTGTTTTCGGCTTGCTTTTGAGTAACGTGGACCTTGATTCACACGGCCGTCAACCCAGGAGAAACTTGGAGAATAATGCCCTGCGCCTGGTGAGTCACTTTCTTCAAGTGAAAAATCTCGCCCGACTGATGTGAAAAAACTAGAGTTTTTTGTCTTTTTTTCATTGAGTTTCGCCTGGTGACGCTCTTTTATCACCTGCTCTAATAACTTTGATGGAACTATTTCTGCCTTCTGGTCCAGATCCTTCGATTGAGGGTCTCTCGGACTAAACGACCTAAAAGAATTAAAGAAATGTTTCGTCGCTTTTCCTTGTCTTGAAAAAAACTGTTCCCTGATGAGACTATCCATGAAAATTATTCATAACTCTAACGAATATAAATGGATTTAAACAACTGCATCTCTCGATCATTTGACAACCGGAGGTCAAGTCACGACCGTTCAACAGTCTTCGACGCGACATTCGAGCATGCCCAGCTTTCAGACCGTAAGACTTGCCCAAAGCAGTCTCCTCTTGACCTTAACAGAAACCCAATAATCCAAAGGTCTTCAAACACATTCCATTCAGAACTTTTCAAGCCAGCTCCAAGACGTCTTCAAAGATTTCGTTTAAATCAGCCCCAAGACCATTCATATCGAGACTTCTACGGCGAGGCCCAGTCAGATTTTTACAGAAAAGCCAAAATTTCCGACTTTCAACCAAATTTTCAGCCAAAGTTTTCTTATCAGCCTGGATGGACTGTTGATTATTCTGGATTTGAAAATAAGGACAGAGAATCTTTTAGGGTTATTAAACCTGTTAAGAAAAGAATTAGTAGAAGTGAATCTAGAGGGGAGTTTAGAAGGGATCAGTTGGATTTACAGGGTGGGGAAGGGGATAAAGGATTTTGTCATTTTAAGGATTTAAGGAGTGGGGGGAGATCTGAGAGGGATGAAAGATTTGAGAGGGATGAAAGGGTTGAAAGAGTTGAGAGGGATGAAAGGGTTGAAAGGGTTGAAAGAAGGGTGAGGGATGAGAGGAGTGATAGGAGAGAAAGAAGTGTTAGTGTTAAGAGAAGTGATGAGGGTGAAAAAAACAGCAGGGTGCAAAGGTTTGAAAGAGATGAAGGGATTGATAGAAGTGAAGGGGTTGATAGAAGTGAAGGGTTTAAAAGAAGTCAAGGATTTGAAAGAAATGAAAAATTTGAAAGAAGTGAAAAATTTGAAAGAAGTGAAAGACTTGAAAAATTTGAACAAACAGAGGAAAATCACTTAAATCCCAGAACCATCCCTAATCGATTTTCCAGTTCTTTCGAAAAACCACCTAAAACCCAAACCCTCCCCAACACCAAAAAATCCCCTAAAAAGGTCCAATTCGACCCATCGCTATCCCCAAAGGACCATTCAACATCATTAAAAACTCCATTAAAATCCGAGGAAGCTTTAAGATTCCGTCCAATCTACAAAGATCCTAAAAAGCCGATTCAAAGCTCAAACCGTTCAAGCACTCCGACCAGTTTTTCACCAAAAGACCCAAACCCAAAGCCCTTATCTTCAAACGGTCCAAAGCCAATCCGTTCACAGTCCCCAAACACGAACATCTGCTTAAGCCTTTCAGGTCTAACCTCTAAAGAAAGTGATTTTTCATTGCGAGAAGCCTGCAAAGGTTTCCAAATCGTTTCTCTTTCTTCTTCTCGAAATAACATCTCAGGAGTTAATTCAGGAAATGCGAAAATTACTTTAAAAGGATGTGAAAATTCACTTGGAGAACTAAAAGCTTCTTTTGAACAAAAAGGACTTAAGGTTGATATGAGTCTTGTTTCAAGTGGAAAGAAAAATAATTATGCGGAACTTGCACATGTTGGCTTTTTAAACCATTTTGTTAATAAAGACTCGTCGAGGACTCCAGTTAAACATCATTTGGAAAGCTCGCAGGATCTCTTTGGAAGTAGTCCTGGAGTTGGAAGGTTTCATTCTGGGAAAAAAATTAGGGATAAACAAGCGGATGCTTTACAGAGTTGGAATTTTGTAAAACAACAGAGGAGAGAAGAGAAAAATGATACACTTATCAATAGTTTTCCTAGCTATATGAGGAGTACTCAGAGTTCTGCGAGGAAATGTAAAAAGGTTAATTAAATTTTCGGATATATTGATAAGTATGGATTGCATTCTAGTCTGGGTCCTTTCAGTGATTTTGGTTATAGGAATATTTGTTTTTTTATACAAACCTGATTTAATTGTTCTTGCTACAACTTTAGTTGTAATTTCAGGATTCGGATATATTTGGGTTACTCTCAGAAAGCTAATCAGATACTGTATTTTTCCTGGATCTTTTTGGCCATTTAGAAGGACAATCGAACTAAACTATTCATTCGAAATGTCAGGACAAATTTTCAAAAAGCTAAAAAGTTTAAACTCCTACTTAAAAAACATTGAAATATCAGAAAACGACTCTCAAGACTCCTACATAAACAACTCAAAAAAACTGATAAACACTTTAATCAGAAACTTTCAAAATTTATCAAACAAATCAAAAAATCAACTAATCACTCTAAGACTTTTGATGAATTTGAAATTTTATTTAGAAAGAATAATGATTCGATCTGGTTCCACTGATTTCAATCTTTGGACTTGGATTGAAATTCGCTTAGAAATTTCTGATCCAACTTGTTCAGTCTTAAAAACTGATGAAAACTTAGAAAATCTTAAAAAAGCCAAATTTGAGTTAAAAAAATTGCTGAAAATTTTAGGAAAAAGTTCAACAAGACAAAATTGTTTCATACGATTTTTTTCTTATTTTACGGAATATAACTTAGGAACTTTAGGGTATATGAGAAGTGATTTGATGAAAAGGTTTCGATGCAAACAGAATGAGATCAATGGAGTTGATACTATGTTTGTGAAGACTGAAGATAAGTCTTTGAATGCTGTTCTTTTATGTAGTCCGAATGCTGGGTTTTATGAGTTTACTTATTTTCAGTCGGATTGGCTTGAGTTTTACTTGAGTAGAGATATTAATGTTATTCTTTGGAACTATCGTGGATATGGATTGTCGAAAGGTTCTCCTTTTATTAGGGATCTTGTAAAGGATGGGGTTTGTATTTTAAAGTATTACAAGGAAAAATACTCTCTTAATAAAATCATTCTTCATGGGGAGTCTATTGGTGGATGTATAGCAATCCAAATCTGCAAACACCTACAAGTTGATTTCCTGCTAGCAGACCGTACATTCGGTAACCTATCAGATGTAGTTCGTTTCAACTACGGTATTTTCTCTTACTACTTATTCAAACTTCTACGAATTCCAGACATAAACAACACTGAAATTTTTTTAAAATTTCCAAACCACAAGCTAATAACCTTCGACCCCCACGATTCAATAATCGCTGACTACATTTCTTTAAAATCAGCAGTAGCTTCAAGTTTCATTTTAAAATCTCCAGTGATTCCAGGCCTTAGTTTTCACAAAAACCATTGGAAAAAACTTGATTATATTCTAACATCCAAGCAATTCAGCGATTTTTCATCATCTCTTCAAAACTTCAAGAAAAAATTTTCACTATACGAGAAAGATAATGAAAAATTTAAGAATTTTGTAAAAACTGAAGATCCTGAAGAGGTTTTAAAGAAAGACCTTCCAAGGACTTTAGAAGGAATTCTTTGCTCGATTGACTCTTGTGGAGTGAGTTTGGATCAAGTTGCTGAAAAAAACAAGTTTTTTCTTTACTTGTGGGTTATGAGCTTGGAAGTCTGGGGAAGTTTCAAAGATTCTGAAGAGATTTTTAGTAGGGCGAAGATAATGAATGAGTTGAATGATTTGCTTCATGAGGTTAAACTGGTTAATGATGAGGAGTTGGGAAAGAATTGTAGGGTTATTATTGAAAGCTTGTTGAAAATTTTGCCTTTGTTTTGGGAGAGTAGTAGGCTAAGCTTGTCGCATCGGACTGAACCGGTTTTTGGATCTGAGGTGTTACCGAAAGTTGGGTATTTGCAGATTGTGAGATGTGGACATGGAGGACAGTTCACACATTCTGATAGACTTAAGTACGAGACTCATCTGATGAATTCAGCTTTGATTCCTTAACTTAATAACTTATATTCAATCTTCATGATAACTTTCTCTATAATTAATTGAAATTCAAACAATTCTAACTTCAAATATTTCTAAACAAAAACCCAACCAAATCCAAAATTTCTAAAAACAAAAAAATTTTTCGACCATGTTAATTATTTCACAAAAACACCCAAACACCAAAAGAATCTAAAAAAAATTCTCTAAAATCCTCTAAAATCCTCTAAAATCTTCTAAAATCCTCTAAAATCCTCTAAAATCTTCTAAAAAATCCGAAAAACCACCCATCTCCAAAAATTTCAACCCAATCCAAAAAAGCCCATAAAAATCCTACTTCTTTATCTAAGTTCAATAGCGGATGAACCTTTCGAGGCTCCAATACCAGGTCTTCCATGTTTAACAGGCTTATAAGTGATGGAGAATTCAGCAAGGTACCTTCCAATCATATCAGGTTTGATTTCAACAGGGATGAATCCCCTTCCGCTGTAAATGCCGACGACAGATCCTACGAGTTCAGGCAGAATGATGGCATCTCTCAGATGGGTCTTGACAGCTTTTGGCTTTTCACCCAGAGGGACGTCTTTTTTAGCTGCCACGCACTTTTTGTAAAAGCGGATGTACTTGTGGGGAACTTCTCTGCCGACCAGCCTTCGACGGGCTCTTGATCCCAACATCTTGATAAAGTTTTCTCTTGGCAGTTTTACCAGGTCTTCAAGATCAATACCCTTGTACGTGTACCTTCTAAAAGTCCTTTTCTTTGGTTGGGAATCAGCCATTTATTTTTAAGACTTTAGTAGGGTCTTGCTGGCCTTTTTGGAAATGGTTTGGAATTGGATTGTTTTGGATTGGAGAGAAGATGGATGGGTTGTTGGAAGGAGATGGAATAGGATGGGGTTTAGAAGGAAATTTTAGGGATTTTTGTGATTTTGGATTAAGTTTATTTAGACAGGGTTTGGGTTTTGGGGGATTGAAGAGGATGTGGTTTTTATTTAGGTTTATGAGAGATGTGAAGGATTAGGAAGGGAAAATGTTTGGAATATATAATTTATTTGGTATCTTTGGATTAGCTATACTGAATTTTTTAGTTTAGTTATAAAGAACCTTTATATCTTGAATGTTGAAAACTTGAAATTGAAATGAGAATTTATAGGATTTTAGATTCTAGAGGATTTATGAAATTGATTATTAGCTTTATCTTTCTCAATCATAAAGTTGATGGATATTCGGGATGTTAATAAAAATTTGGATATATAGTGTTTGATTGAATCCATTTGAATAAAAGATATAGTTAGCGTTACTTAAGTTCTATTTAGGATTGAATTAAAAGGCAATCTCATTGCATTCTGATTCTATGCCACTCACCAGGATGCCTCAAGCTCGTTATATACACAAAAATATCAATTCATTTGACCTTTCTAAAATATCTTATAAACTAAATATATGAACCTTAACAATAATCTCCTCCAACAATTTATAGAAGGTTTCTTAAAGGTATATACTAAACCTTTATTTTAAATATAATATAATAAAATCTCGAATCAAAACGTTCGAATATATGCTGAAAAATCTTAAAATCATAAACTTTCATCGATTGACTTTCATGTTGAATTTATTGAAATAATATTGATAAATATAATGCAATAGTTCTATAATAATTCAGTAAACATTAGAAACCTCTTCTAGTAGTTCTTAGAATACCTTAAGATTAAATTAAACTTTATATCTACTCACCTTTATAAACAATTTCATCAAAAATCTGCTTAGCTTTGATTATCTTTTCAGTTTCACAAAACCCTTGAAAAGAGTCAACAACTTCTTCACAAACAGGACAAACACTGCTTTTACAATGACCACAAACTAAATGTTTACAAGGAAAAGTAATAAAACTATATCCAACCATTTCACACTTCTCACAACTAACCAATTTTTTAAAAGCATTAAAAAAATCCTGAGGTTTTTTCAGTTCAATTTCAATCTTTTTAATAATTTCTTCTTTATTCCTAACAATATGTCTATAATACTCAATATTTCTTTTAAGTTTTTCAATTTCATTAAGTGATTCATTATAATCCTTTTCAATCTGCATGAGTTTCTGCTGATATCTTGAAATTTCATCTTTAGTGATATTAGTATAAGAGTCATTATCCTTTAAAGTAAGAGCTCGTCTTAATTTTGCACTTTCAGCAGCCTGGACTTGAGTTTTCGCTCTTTCGCTCTGAATTTGTTCAAGAAGATCTTGAATAGTATTATTATAAGAATTTTCCTTTTCCCTCCAAGAAAGTCTCGAATTATCAAAATTTTTTTGTACAGTGTCAAGTGACTCTAAAGCAATATTCTTGGCAATAACCAATTCTTTATTTTCATCTCGAATTAAAGAAACCTCATAATTAACTTGAAAGACTTCCTGTTTCAAGTCATCCACAGCTAAAGCTTTATTTCTTTCCATTCTAAACTCATTGAGTAGGTCTTCATGTTTTTGATTGAGTTCTTGTAGGTCTTTTTCAATGTTTTCTTTTTGTTTTTTAGTTAAAATCATCTCGATTTCCAGTTCTTTCGAGACTTCCAAGATTTTTTTGCGGTTTTGCTCTGAGGTTTTTAGCTGGTCTTTTAAGATTTCATAGTCGCGGTCTTTTTCTTGTATTTCTTCATTGAGTAGAAAAAGACGGGCTTCTGATTTAGTCAAGGATTCATTTTGGACCTGCAGGTTTAATTCGAGTTCTGTTTTTAGTCGAGTTTTGTCATTTTTCAGTCTTTTTATCTCATTTTCCAGGTCTTCTAATCGACTTTTAGTTGATGAAAAATCGTTCATTAACAGTGAAGCTTCTTTGTTCATTGCTTGCTTCTGGTCGATATGATTACGGCTCAGTGCTTCGAATGACTGTTGCTGATTGAAAAGCTCTTGGGTCAAAAGGGTGTTTGTTGATTTCAGCTCTGAAATTTCAGATTGGAGAAGAGTTATTAGGCTTGAAGGGTTCATGTCGGAAGAATGATGAGGGGTTAGATCTTGGGGAGCTTTTGATGGAGAAAAGGATGGAAGTACTTGCATTGACTCTGATTTCTTTATTGGTGAGGAAGGTTCTTTTAAGGTTTCTAAATTTTCTGGAAGTTTGAAAGGCTCTTGGAAAATATTTTGGATTTTTGAATCGGTTGAGATTTTTTCTTCTTTTGGGTCTTTTGATGTGATGAGGTCGGTGGATTTTAGGTCTAGTCTTTTTTTTGAGGTTTTTTCATTGAGAAAATCGACTTGGAGCTCGAACTCTGTCTTTGGATTTTGATATGATTTTCTCATCGCGGTCCTAACCTCCAAGTCTTCATCATTTAAAACAGGATTAGGACTAATAGTTTTTCTTTGAAAAAGCGCATTCCTAACAATAGCAACTTTCTGTTCATTAACAGGTGAAGGTATATCAAAAAAGTTGATAACTTTAGTCTTCTTATTTTCCCTTTGAGTTTCCGTAGTTTCACCTCGTTTCGCCTCATTAACAGAATTCCTGATCTTAATATCAGGAAATCTAGAAAATTGCACAGAAGTCTCTGCCATGCTCTTCGGTGACCTGACAACAATTTTCTGACTAAATCCACTTTTATTCATTTATATACGCTTACAACCTACGCCGTGAACAAGCAATCAGCGAAATGTTTAGAAATTTCACCAACAGCTCTTTTATCCTTCGTCTGTGCAATCATTCCATACAAAGCAGCAGTTTCATAATGTTCCGCTTCAGGGTCGATTTCAACTTCAAGTACCGCTTTTCTCAAGTCCTCTACAAACTTTCCAGCATTTTTCGCATTAGCTAAAGTGACTTGAAAGTGAATTCCGTCAGGGTTCTGAAGATGAACGATTCCCCATCCTGCTATTTTTGTCATTGCATTTCCAATGGCGTGAATATTGAACTGCCGAGACTCAAATGCAACAATAGAAAGCAACGGGTCAGCAACGATTTCAACTCCTTCGATTTTTGAGGCTTCAGCTTTGATGAACCTTGCAGCTTGAATGATTTCTTTAGTGAACTTTGAGTACCCTTCTTTTCCGAGAGACATCAGAACTGCCCAGGCACCTGCAGAGATGACTCCTGCCCTTGACCCAGGCATCGTGGGGGTCACATAAACCCCGCCTGACCAGTCAGGACAAGTGAAATAAGCCAATCTTCTCAGTTCCGGATTACAAAACATCAGAACTCCAGAGCCTTTCGGAGTAAACCCATATTTGCTCAAGTCACAAGAAATACTTGTCACACCTTTCAAGCGAAAGTCGAACTTTTCTATATCTTCTTCTAAAAACGGCAGCAAAAAGCTGCCGAAACAAGCATCAACGTGAAAATTTATTGAAAATAAACTTGCTAAATTTCCCAGTTCTTCTAATGGGTCAACTACGCCGTTGGCGTAGTTTGGAGCACTTGCAAAAATCGCGACTGTTGAAGATGTGATTTGTTTTCGAACGTCTCGTGGATTTACCTTCCGAGTGGCTTTTTCGACTGGGACGACAATGATACTCACGCCGAAGTAGTAACCTGCTTTGAAGACTGAGGCGTGAATAGTGTCAGGAACGATTACTTCAGGTTCTTGGATTCCTCTTAATCTTCCCCATTCGCGATAAGCGAGGACTGCCAGCAAGTTGCTTTCAGTTCCTCCAGAAGTTAATAATCCTGAGACTTTAGAACAGCCGTGGTAAAGATTTATCGTCATTTGAACTAATTCACTCTCCATTTGACGCACTGCTGGGAAGACCTCAGGGTGTAAAGGGTTTGAAGAGGAAAATAAACGCATTGCTTCTATTGAGACTTCTGTGATTAAAGGGTTTTTGTGGTAAATCACTCCTGATAACTTTCCGGTGGACTGGAACTTCTCGTCTCGCCCTGACCATGACTTTAGCTTTGAGATGATTGACTTTTGACCTTCTTGGGGAAGGCTGTGAATTGGGTCACTTCTGGAGGAAAGGAACATGTGCTGAAGGGACTCTCGAACGTACTTGTCTTTTTTTATGAATTGGTTTTGGAAGTAGGAAAAACGCATTGAAATTGAATGGAACTTTTGTAGAAGAATGGATCTTAGACCTCGACGGCGAAGTAGGGTTATCAGTTTTGGAATCTTTTGGATTAGCAGAACTAGAATCGCTGTGAATATACCGACACGGATCGGAGAATATGTCACCATTATGAGTGGAATAGATGGGATGGATGAATTAGGATGGTAGAAGAATTTAGTTTGGATTTTTTAGTGAGGATGATGGGTTATTAGGATTTTTATGAATTGGAATAAAGGGTTCAATGGTATCTGAAATAATTGTAATGAAAATAATTTTGATGTA
>RSEH01000410.1:0-22810 GCA_006503475.1 Stentor roeselii | reverse complement strand
GACTTTCATCGGCCATGAATATTTTTTTTCTTTATATTCTGAATACCTTTTATAGTACTTATATATCTTCTTTTGAAGCTTAGCTCCTTTACTGTCATCATTATCTCCAGGAATTTTGCATATTTCTTCTCTCGCTTCTCTGTCAGAACCAAATTTCGCCATTTATAGACTAAGATTTTCAAGCCAAAATTATACCTTTAATAGTTTATTCTAAAATCCTATCAAAAGCTCTTATTATCTATCTTCTGTTGTAATACTAGTTGAATACTCTTCTAAATTCAATAAATAAAACTTCAAGATTGTTCCAAGGTAGGCAAAAAATTTCAAGAGTTTACTAATTAACTCAGTTTATCTTTTTAAATCAAATGTTGATTTATGAAGCGAGTTTAGATTAATCTTCATTCAAATCCTCACAATAAACTTCGATGTCAAAATTGTCAGTCATTTATTGTTCTTCTAATTTAATCTATAGATGATTTAATATATAAGGGTTTTTTTCTGTTTAATTATTAATTATCATCTAAGTATCGATTAGTTTACTATTATGACCTTTCCACCAGTATTCGAAAATTTGATGATAAACTTGAAGGATAATGTTTGATCTTTTATTTGTGTGATATTAATAACTCTAGTTTTTCCTTGCTTATGAACATTTTGTGCAATTTTACCTTTAAATTAGCTGGCATAAGTTTTTATTTAAAAGCTTTAAGATTTAAATTAGTGAAATTTGTGTATTTCTTCAAGTTTTAGATGAATTTCTTCTAGAACTTCGACAGGAGTTTATCGATATTCCTCAGTATCAATCACGGTATTATTTGCTTAGCTAATTCAGAACAATAAGAGTGACATTTCTGATGGAATCGAATTGATCAAGACTATTATATTATGGAAACTTGTTTAAAAATAATATCTTGCATCACTCTGCAATAAAAATTCATATCTTACATGCAGTATTTTTTCAATCAGAATTCTAAGCTCAATATTCTCAATACAGCGTCCCCATATATTTAACCCAAAAATTTATTAAAAACAAGGAAGCCTAAAAATATAGAAATTAGAAATAAGGAAGCAATAGAAGAAAAATAAAATCTTAATAAAATATCGAATAAATAAGATTATCGAATTATAGAATTTCAATGATTTTCAAATATCTAATTTATTTGATTAGACTAAATATTTACTCATTCTTTTTATAATAATCGACGTAAGAGAGCTGATCACTTTCTTGAAATCTTTACAATATATTAAATATAGCTGAAATGTCATGAAATACACTTGTAACTTTTGATGATGATATCATATTTGCTCAATTTTTAACAGGCATACTTATTAATAATACTATTTAGCATTAGAATAAATAAATTAGACAAATTATAGAATTTTATTGTTGATAGAGTTAAAATATTATGATATTTTTTTTAGATAAAATATTTTGGTGAATTGCTCTATTAGACATGAATTGCTATATAGTAGACATGAATAATATTTAATTGACTCTATTATTTTCTATACAGATTTACAGGCTTGAGAGCCAATAAGCAATTTAGAAAACTGTTCTTTCTTTTCTTTATCCACTATAATAGCACTTGCTGATGTAAACTTTGGTTGAAAGAAACTCTGAATCATTCTAAGGTTAATAGATTTACCCCACCTCCTTAGTCTTGTAAACAAAATTAATTTTTCTGCTAGAGCATCCTTAATTAGAAGCGATTATGGGCGCACATTTGATCTCCTTCAAGTATTGTCTCAAAGTCATTAAAATTTGAAATTTGCATCGAAGGAATATTATAGTTCCTACTATCTATTATCGAAACCCTCATTCTGATAACTTTGAAGATAGAAAGTGGATTTCGATTCATCAAAAAAATACATTATAAATATGTCTGATCAAGGAATGGATTAATTCTACTGTGGGGCTGATTAAAAAAAAAATATTTTTTAACTTATCTTGATTAATGCCTAACTTTAATCAATCTAAATCTTATTTTCTATATCAAAATTGCTGTGACTATCATCTTAAAACTCTTATTGCTGCTGATTTCAAAGTTTCAGTCATAGCTTTAGGAGTAAAGCTGCAGAATACATTTCAATCTGCAACATTTCCGTTTTAGATCGAATAAAAGCAGCGAGCAGAAATTCCTGCAGTTCCGAATCTGATTAATATAAAATATTTTACATGGATAAATGAATTATCACTATATACATGCAAATCAAGGTTATCTACTCAATTGAAATTATTAAGGTCTTCTATATAATTTTAAGATAGCATTATTGTAAAATGCATCAATCGTGAGCTTTGAAGTTTTTTACCTTTGTAAAATTTTCTAGTGCCCTAAAGTTTCAATTCTTAACTTGATAACTTAAGATCCGCAGTAGCCAATTATATTTTATCAGCCTTTCAATTGCCAAAGGTTTGAACTATAATCTGGAGGTTTAACATATGAAAAACAGTTTGTTGTGACTTCGGCTGAGCTTTATTTATTTATGTGGTTATCAGTGACTTATTAATGTATATAAAATTATTGAAGTCATTTAAAATGATTGTAAACAATTTAAAAGGTAAGAAAGTTCAAATCTTTGAGATATATATTCGTGTTCGTAATTAAATTTCTTTAACTTTCAAGAAACTTTAAAAAAATCTACTATAAGAAAATAAATCATCCAAGAACAATTTAATCCCAATCCTCATTAAATCCTCTTCCCTCAAAAACTCCAACTTCCAACCCATTATTAATCTAAAATATTTAAAGTCCTATCACCCCGCCTTGAACAGCAAGATCGAGGTAAGTCCATAAGTGAAATAGATCGCTTTTCCCTCCTCATTCGACACATAAGCTCCAAAGTTATTTCCAACGAAGCAATGCCAATTAGGATAAAACTCTTTATCAAAATGTTGTTTCAAAGTTTTCGCAATATCATTAATCTGCGACTTGCTTTCAATCATCGACGCGGCTTTTTCAACAGCAACAATCTGGTAGTCCTGAGGCATATCCGAGAAATGAACAGTGAGTTTCCTATCAACCATATTATAAACCGCTGCAAGTGCCAAGCTTATTAACTTAAATCTTATCCTCTACTCCAAATTTCCAAAGACAATTTCAGCGCCCATCTCTCTTTTATCCGAGACATTCTTAAACACAGCGAAGCTTCCTCCAGCATCAGGAGACTTTTCCTCATTCTTCACAGCAGAAGGCAGTAAAAAGTCCATTCTTTGATAAGACTCCGAAAGCCACGAGTCCCTCAAAGCCTGATCCGCACTGAATCGCTCGTCAGGGTTGGGCTCAGTGAGTTTCATGACAAGATTTTTGCATTCTCGGGAAATGTGTCCCCAGTACTTGTCATGAAAAACCAGTCGACATTCACGATTTTTTATCAGGATCTCATTTGAATTTTTTCCGTAAAAAGGCGCTCGACCTGATAGGATGATGAACAAAATAATCCCTGCACTGAAAATGTCTACTTTGTTGTTGTAAGCTTTTTTCAACAGGATCTCTGGAGCCACGTAGCCAGGAGAACCGCAGCGCAAGACCTGGTCGTCTCCTGCAATGCAGGCAAGACCGAAATCGCAAAGTTTGAACTCGTGGTCGTTCTCGTTCGATGACATTAAAATGTTCTCGGGCTTTAAGTCGCGGTGAACTACGTTTAAGGAGTGAAGGTATTTTAGGACTTCAAGCATGTTTTTTATGAAACGGGCTGCTACTTCTTCTGGGAACTTTTCTTGCTTGTGGATTCGCTGGTAAAGACTACCGCCTTCTACGAAGTCTAGAACTAGTGAAACGAAATTTTCGTTTTCGTAGACTCGGTAGAGACGGATGATGTAAGGATGGTTAATCTTCCTCATAATTTCAATCTCACTAACCACAGCACTAGGCCCCCTAGAGCTTTTTTGTACAACTTCCTTATTAATCTGCTTGACAGCGAACTTTTCACTAGTCTCCAAGTCCTGCACAAGATAAACAGTAGCATAATTTCCTTTGCCAATTTCCTTAATAACAGCATAGTCATCTTCAAAGTCAACCATAATGGCGACTTTAGACAAAGCAACAAGCCAATTCTCTAAAATTTCGACATTTTCCGCATAAAAATCGATAAACTTAGACGAATGGCCAAGCTTGAAGCCAAACCTTTGTTCAGTGGCGCTTTCCTCAGTGAAAGCCTCGACTTTTTTCCATTTGATGACGGTCATCTTTTTTGGGTTTTTCGTGCCTTTCTTACAAGAGTAAAGACAAGATGTCGTCAAGATAAAATTTCGGGCTTTCCATTGGGTCTTGTTTTTGAGAAGACGCAACTCTGAACAAAGCAGCTGGTTTTGAGTGATGTCTTCGATCACAAAAGACTCGGGAGGCGACCAGAAAGTTGCTAACGGGTTCGTCTGAGTATCGATTTCAATGAAGATTGAGGACATTTATAAAAGGCTTCTATCGCTCATTTTAAACTAGAGGAAATTAAGGAATTGGAGGAAGGGATTAAAGGGGAAAAGTTTAGATGGGTGTTGTTTTTAGCACTGTCGATTGAGGAATGTGGATTTTTTTTGTAAGTAAAGGGTTTAAAAAGGAATCATTATAAATGAACTATTCAGGGTTATGTGAAATCGCTGGATGTAGCTCTTTAGCTGAGTACCTCGTTTGGAATGAAAATTATTGCACTTATTGTGAGAGTCATAAAAAAAGTCTAACCAATTCTACTCATCAAGTCGCTCTTCTTTCTCTGCTTCAACTTGATAATGTGAGCAAATTTATTCACTTACGGAGAGAAAATAATAAAAAGGCTGTCTCGTCTTTATTCGAAGCAGCGAAAGTAGAAGCAGGGGGCCAAGAGAATAAGTTGATCAATTTGCAGAACTGGAAAAGACAAGTAGTCAACTTTGGATATAAAGTCTACAGATCGAGGTACCCTCAGTCATTGGCTGACGGACTCATCACTTTGGTCAGGTTGAACTACATGAAAGTCGAATTAGAAGGCGAAAGCGCTTTAAAGCCAGGTGAATTCCGAGAAGCTACTTTCCTTCAACAGAAGCTGAATGATGAAGGTCTTTACATTTCTTCTAAAATTGAGTCAAATGATTTCAAGTTAATGAAAATTCTTTATTTCATCCCTTTCCACTCGTTTATTGTTTCAGCTCAAATCATTTCATTAGGAAACTGGAGACTTCTCATGAAGACCCTCGAGTCAGACTCAGCAGATGAGCGGTCATTATTAGAAAAAGAAGTAAACCACATCTTCACCAGAAGAAACAGCGCAGCTTATGAGAATCTTGTCTGTGTTCATTCTTCAGGCAACAAATACTCTTACATCACTGAAAACAGTATCTCAGAAGCTTTCGTAAACCCAAACAAAACCTACAAAGAAGAAGAAGTTGTTAATTTTTTAGAGTTTTCTTCATCAATCATTCAAGATTCCTCGAACAACTCACTGAACCTCAACTTTTTAGAACCTGAAATGATCGGCTGCTTTAAAGGAGAGTTTTTCTTGAAAGACTTCAAAAATCCGTACTCAGAATACGACAGACGGTATCTTGCAGCGGAACATTCTGAAGTCATTCGCAAGGACCTCTCAGGACTGAAGTTTTCTGCAGCTTTGATCGCTTTGCAGATGTTAAAAGTGAATATTTTTGGACTTAACACCCGCTCAGGTCTTCCAATTCTAAACAAAAATATTGATCGACTGACAGTCAGTCAAGAATTGAAGCAATCTTTGAAGGAAGCTTTGAGAAATGGGCAGGCCTTGCCGAGTGTGAACCAAACAGAGAACCTGACGAATAACTTTACAGGATTGAATCTTAATAAATAATACAATTAACTACCCTTGTTTTTCTTCTTTTTTCACTTCAACTTGCTTTTTCACTGACCTGAACCAGCTGAAAACTGAAGCAGGTAAAGAAACTTTCAGTAACTTTTTAGGAACTTCTCCTTTCAGGTCCGCCTGAACAATAGTCGTGATAATCAAACTATTTTTCCCAGTATTCGGGGAGACCCTTCCACGAAAAATCTGCCCTCCTAAGACGACTTCTCCTCTGACAGTCTTTTCTGGCGGATTTTGAAAGTTTTCATTGAAACTCGCTCGAAAATAAACTTCCAAGTCGCCATTGTTCCTTTTGCGAATGTACCTGGTTTCCACGAAATCCCTGTCATCAAAAGGCCAAGGTGCTGTATTGCGCATGTAATACTGGATCAAGTCTCCTTCATTTCTAAGAATTTCGTATTCAGCTAAGGTCCTGTCCCACTTCTTGCGAATCTGAGGGTCGTAAATCACGGAATAAGCCAACTGCGGGTCGACTTCCAGTTCCAAGTCGAAAAAGGCCTTCATGATGGGAATGTTCGGGTGTGAAGGGGTCCCTGTCCGGATCATGATGTAAGCATTTGGCTTCTCGACTTTCACTTCCCAGTCAGTGTCGGCCTCTAGTTCTAAAATTGACTCGAAATTCAAGAACTCGGAAATAACTGAAGAAGAACTCGCTTCGAATGGGTCTTTTGAAGGAAGGTATAAAGGAGGTGGACTTTGTTGCGAAGGATGGTCTAAAGACTGAGGCATTGAAGATGTGTCGGTTAAGGAACCTAGTTGGGAGTCGGCTCGGGGGTTAGGTGAATGCACGGATAGGGTTGATGGAACTTCTATTGCTAGGTTGTAACGGTCTGAGGAACCCCTGCTGGGGAATTCACTTGATTGTAGCTTTTTTCCTTTGAAAAATTTAGAACAACAGCAAAACATTGGATTATTGATGAAATGTATGAATTTAGCTAATATCAAGAAAATTTCATAGAGATTATCTTAAATCTTAACAACTATCGTTGTTTATAAGTCTTTCATCATATATGATAAAAATTTCTATAATAAAACTGCACATGAAGAAAATACTTTAAATATCCTTTAATCTCCTCCAATCAAGAAAATTTCATAGAGATTATCTTAAATCTTAACAATTATCGTTGTTTATAAGTCTTTCATCATATATGATAAAAATTTCTATAATAAAACTGCACATGAAGAAAATACTTTAAATATCCTTTAATCTCCTCCAAAACAAACAAATTGAACAATTTATGATCAAGTCTAAATCCCTCCATGTTCTCTCCAATAAATGGGAAACAGCTATTCTTGCTATCAATGTTTTTCCAAAGAAACCCAAGGATCAATCTGCGATTCACTCTCCCAGTCAAAAGACGTCGAAACTCTCTCATCCACGCCATTCCTAAGCACATCAGACCAGGACCAGTCAATGAATTCAGAAACAGAAGCAGTTGAAGCCGAGTCCCTATCAAAAACCGATCTAATCGACCAAATCTCTAAAGTTTTCACTCGTTTCTCATCAGAACTAGAATCATCTCCCGAATCCCTGGGTTACAAAAAAGCCCAAACATCAGGATCAGTAGAAGTATGGTTAAAAGACATTCCATCAAGTTATTCTCTTCTTTCTATCTGGAAGTGCGACGTAGAAGCTTTCAAAGTAGCGAATTTTCTGAAACTAGTAGAAAAACGTAAAGATTGGGACACAAACGTAGCAGAGTGTAAGAAAATCTGTGACATTACAGAAGAAATAGCCGTTTATTACACCCTGTACAAGCGTTTTTTGATGACTGCTCCTCGTGACACGTTAATTGTAGGACAGCACAAAAGGACTGAAAACGGCTTTTTAGACGTGAGCACCTCGATCAACTCACAGCTGGTGCCTGAATCGCCTTCAATTGTCAGAGCGCAAGTGGGCATCGCAGGGTACTTCATCAGGAGCATAGAAAAAGATGAAGCGGGCAACGTGACTGAAGTTCGCAGCATCAGCGAGGCGAACTTCGGTCAAAGCGTCGCTGTTTCATTTGTAAAGACGACCAGTGTGAACCTAACACCCAAGTTCGTCAAGTCGATGGTCGAAGGGATGAAGAAGTTCGACTCGCTTTTAAGTTAAGTGTAGATTTTAAGACTACTCTAGTAATTCTGTCACCATTCCCGCCATCACTGTTTCTGAACGGTCTCTGAATAACACTCGCCCTAGACCTTTGTAGTTTGAGAACTTTTCAAGGCAGATTCTGGTATTTGCTTCGATTTCAATAATTGCTTTCATGTTTCGTGTCAGGCATCGAGGGTGCGATTTAATCACTGCACCGGTCACAGGGTCTAGCTGGTCTTTGATTGAAGCGACTTTGACGGAAACTCGCAGACTTTGAATGAACATCACCAGGGAAAGTCCTTTCGTTATTGGGAATATTATGTCAAATGTGTAGACTTTCGCTATGAAACGACGCACTAATGGCACGGGAAATGAAAAAGCACTTACCACGTCCCCTGGTACTACGAGGGAGAAGTCACCGGTTACTTCTTTTAGTGAGATACTTACTGAATCACCTGCTGAGGCTTGGGAAACGATTTCGGTGCCTAACTCGATTTGCTTCACGATACCGGAAATGCCGCAGGGGGATAAGAGTAACTTGTCTTGAAGTTTTACTTGACCTCCTTCTACTCGGCCGCTGAAGACTTGCCCGACGATGGAGCCGTGGGAAAGTTTGTAAGAGTCCATTACACACATTCTTAGGGGCTTGCAGAGGTTTCTAGGAGGTTTCGGTATGCTATCAATAAGTTGCACTAAAGTCTTTCCCTGATACCAATCAAGTAACCTTGATTTCGACCTTTCCTTTAAATTATCCCCTTTGAGTCCACTAATAGGAACAAAAAAGACTTCTCTAAACCCAGCAAATCTCAAAAACCCTTCAAGTTCAGCCCTGATATACTCAAACCTATTGCGATCCCAGTCAACATTATCAAGTTTATTAACAGCAACAATGACATAATCAACCCCAAGAGCTCTGGCGACATGACTATGCTCTTTAGTCTGTCCATGAGTTGTCCCTGTTCCCTGAAAGCCTTTTTCAAATTCTCCAATAGAAGCATCAACAACTAAAACCGCGGCATCAGCCTGAGCCGCTCCAGAGATCATATTCGGAATAAAGTCCTTATGTCCAGGTGCATCAAGTAGAGTGACGCTTCTATTTTCAGTGGAAAAATGCCCACATCCCACGTCAATAGTGACACCTCTCTGACGCTCTTCCTCTCCTGCATCCATCACCCATGCGAAGTGAAAGCTGTCCTTGCCAATAGCCTTTGAGTCTCGTTCGTACTTTGAGATGGTCTTGCTGTCGACGTAGCCTAAGAGAAAAAGCAGGTGGCCCATTAAAGTACTTTTCCCTGCATCAACATGGCCGATCACGACTAGGTTCAGTTCGATCTTTCCTGACTTTATTCTAAGTACTCCTTACTGTTCAGGGTAAACGTCCGGGTAGGTCTGGTTTAAACGACTGTGAATTATTTTCGACTCTTCTTGTTTTCGCAAAGCTTCGCTTTGCTCTGATGATTTTCTTGAAAGTGTCTCTGGAGGAAGTGTCGGTTGAGTCTTCATATCCTGAGAAGGTTTAGATGACTGAATTACTGACACGACTTGATTCTGACCTTTAGTCGTTGAAATTACCTGGCCAGGGGTATTTTTAGGAGCAGCTGAAGTTTTCGCTCCTTGTTTTCCTGGAGTTTTATTTCCTTGTTCCCTTTGTTTAAGTAGCTTAACAGTCTGTTCAATGTCCCAGTCAGAGTCATCAAGAGCTTTGAGTATTTTTTCCCTGGGGATTTTTTTGAACCTGCTGATGACCTGAGTGATGTAATAGTCTTCAGAGTACTCATCGTCATCCATAGGGTCGAAGTCGTCATACTCATCGTAATCTTCAACCATCTGTTTGAGGTTGCGATGTCGGGACATATTATCTATGGTTATCTAGAGTAAATATTCGGGAAAGAGGCACAGTCAGCGACTCCGCACATGTTAGTGCCCCTTTGAAGGTAGAAATATCCTTGCATGCCCCAGGTGGCTCCCCAGCTGTTTTTCACGATGTAGTACTCTTCACCGTCACTCGCCACTCCGTAACCCACGGCCAGGACTGCGTGATTCACCATGCTTGGAAGATTTGAACATAAAGGAGAACTGTAAACGCCTCCTGTGTAGTCCTTGAAACCGGTTATCACTTGGAACGCAATGCTCACTGGACCTTCGAAGGCTACAGCGTGTTGTAAGGAGAACTCATCTAAATATGTTATGTTGTTTGAACCTCCTTTAGCGTAGGCTACGTTTGTGAAGTTCTTTAAACAGGTTCCGTCTACTGCCGTGTATGGGTATTGGTCTTCTGATGTTATTCCTCCGTTGTACATGATGTACTCAAATGCTTGAGACGGAAGTCCTCCATTACACCCAAAGTTATTAAAAGCTCCAGCACAGTCAACAAGTTGTTGTTCACTCAACAAAGGAAGTCCTTTCTGAGTTCTAATAGCCCAGTGACTTTCCATAGCGCCAGTTGTAGAAAAAGTCCAGCAGCTTCCACATTTTCCCTGATTCTTGACAGGAGTGACGACTCCCATTTGTCTCCAGTCAACGGAGGCAGGAATCCATCCAAGTTTCGATGCTTTATAATTCCCTAAAAATCCCTGAGTCGCTGAGCAGTTCTGCCATGCCTGGAGTTTTCCAGCTGCGAACTCTTCTTCAGTCCAGTCGGCGTATTCAGTGACGCCTTTCGTCCATTTGTTGGTCGGGTCCGAGTTATGCGCATCGATTTTTTTCAGGGTCTCTTCGAAGATCCCTTTACGGTAGTGGTACTCTTCTGCTGAGTATGAACGTGAGTGCACTTTGGTGAAGTGCGTGAATTGACGCTCTGCCTGGAGCGAGGCCAGACAAGCGGAAAGGATTAGGAAGGATGTAAGGAACTTTGACATTTATTCAACAGGTGAAAATGGAGGATGTTATTGTTTTGATGAAAGATGAGTTGAAGGTCAGTGGGTTGAATGTGAAAATTGAATAGAAGGAAGAGGTTTGATTTGGTGAGTTTGTTTTATTAGGAGTATTTGAAATTATGATGGATGATTTAGTAATAAAAATAGAGGCCATGAGAAGCTTATTTTCAGCGGTCAGGACATTTAACAGGTAAGGACTAGTCAGCTGCATACAGTTGAGAACTGCTTCCAGCATGTATCAAATGCGAGCTTTCCACGTGTACCAGATGAAATAGTAAGAAGAACACAGCAACCTCTTCCAAGAAAATAAAGTGACTCTTAGTTATTCTTACCTTCAAAACCTTTCTAAGTTCGAAGTCGCGAAACTATTTGGTGAAGATGATTTAGAGAAATTAGTGAATGGTAGCTGTCAGACAGATCAGGATGAAGAGACGATGTAAGATTATATATAAGTGCCACTCTAACTTTGAAGAATCTCTAAAGATCCTGAAGTAATGATTAGTTAATTTTATACTTGAGGTACTTGGTCTCAGTCATTTAAATTTAAATGTTTTGCTTAGAGACTTTTAATAAATGGCTCATCATCACCGATCTTACACTCAACGCACTTTTAACATGACCTTTGCTGATATTCCTTCGACTAATGAGGCTTTTGGAATGTTTTTGAATAACAAGTCTTTGGAACTTTTTTCCCAGGTTGCGGAAGTTTGTATTTCGGAATTGCAAGAGAAGGGATTGACGGACTATTCGCTTCCGAAGGATATTCATTCTTCGTTGATACATTATTTGACTACTATGGATGGATCGAATGAATTAGAGTTTTATGTTCCTTTGTTGACTTTGCTTCAACTCATTCTTAGTAATTCTTTATTGCCAGTGTCTCCAACTTTAGTGACCAATCTCTGCCTATTTTTTACAGAAGTGAAAAGTTACGATCCAACAACGCCCGTAATCCAAACAACATTCGCTCTAGTCGACTGTCTATTCCACTTAGCTTTAAGCCGAAGAAAAAAATCAGACACCCACGATTCATCCTGGATCCAAAAGATCTTTTTATCCTTCACATCAGTCCTAACAGAACTAGTGACATTTCCTCTTCTGCTCGACATAGGCCGTGCCGAATACTTAGTAAGCAAGAACCGAGCAAGTCTAGAAAGTCGAGTACTTCCAAAAAAGACAGAGACCGACCTGATTCTTTACCTGACAGTTGGAGTGAGTAGATTAGCGAAGATCCTGACAAATACAGTCCCCAGCGATATTTTTTCAGTCACTATTCCAGGCCTGATGCAGCATGTTCTGAACGAGTACCGAAGTGTGAACGGCTTCGACATCTCAGGGGTCCGTGCACAGATTTGCTTAGAAAAAAGCGTCGCGATCTTTGCACTGGTCAATACTCTTTGTTCCCTCACTGTCAAACTCGACCTGGGAAAAGAACTGATAAAGTTACATTGTGACAAAATCCAAAACATCTTCTATCTCACTGTCTTCGAATTCCTTCAAAGAGGATTCCAGGTCAGTTCTTTTCGATTTGAAGAAGATGAAAGTGTACTTGGAAGACTTTATAAACAACTCTTTGAAATCATGAATAATTATCTTCTTCATAGCGAACTTGAAGCTTTTCCTATTCAAATCTTCGCGATTTTCATTCAGCAGGTAAGAAAAAAATAGGACATGTGGGACCTCCTCGCTGAAAAACCTCCTGTTTTGCAGGTTTTCACACAAGATTTCATTTTAAGGTGTCTTGAAAAGGACTTAAAAAAAGCGAAAATGAGTGATACAGGAATAATAAACCTGTTATTTTCGCCTTCTTTTTTCAGAGTTTCAGGACATACCAGTTTATTCTGTGAATGTGAAAACTCCTGGAGTAGTGTTTGGGACTTTCTCACTGAAAACAACTGTAACATGGACTGGATCCCTGCGTGCGTCGTGAGCCAAGTCAAGTTGGGAAAGGGCGACTTGTCTTATCTTCTTCGGATGAATGACTGGATTCATGAGCTTTTCGGGGTCAACCCTTCTGACCTTGACAGGTACATCAGAAGTGGCTTACTTGAAGAAATGCTTGAAGGGATTATCTCGCAGTACTCATCTGCAAGTCATGAATTTGTTACAGACTTCTTCATATCACTCAAGTCAATCATTTCTTTTTGTGATGTTTCTCATGTCTCTGCCAAACTCGTCACTCTCATGTTGCAGGAAGACCTGATCTATGATGACCAGGTCTCTGAACTTGCCTTGACTTGTCTCGCTATTTTAATGAGGCAACAGGAAATCACTTCTTATAAAAAGTACCTCAACATGCTTCAGGAAGCGAAAAATTTCGAGGTCCAGAAAAAACTTTTGGAATGTGTTCAAAGTATTTTAAATGACTCAGAAAGTCGCAAATGGTGCCAGGAGAACTTTTTAGAAGCTGGGGTTTTGAAGATTATTAAAAGGATTTTAGAGAAAAGTTATATGGAAGAAAATGCTGAACCTGTTTGGGTCTCGTGCATGGAATGTATCAGGTTTATCATTCAGGGCAATGAAGGGTCTAAGGGCAAATTGGAGGCTTTGGATATTTCTGGAATTGCCAGGGTTCTTAATAGTGAAGTTTTCAAGGCTAAAAGGCAGGGGATCAGTGAAAAGACGACTGAGACTTTGTTGTTGATTTTGTTTAACACGACGAATTTAGAGGTTTCGAATGAGGTGGCTAATCCTTATGTGATCCCTTTGCTGATCACCATGATGACCATCACACCTTCTCCTCTTGCCCAGTTTTTAGTGCAAAAAGTAAGAAATCCTATAAATGCAGCTTTATTCGCAGTTAATTCAGGACTTGAGTTCTTACTTGAAGGCCTCCAAAACTCTGACCATATGAACATCATCAATTTTACAACTGATCTAATTACTGAAATCGCATCTTTTCACATGACTCCTTTACTTTTAAAGAAAATTATAACAATTTCTTTAAAAATCTCAGGAGAAAAACAGCTTCTTCTCTTCAAAAGTCTAAATATTTCCTTCTCAAGAGTCTTCAGTCCAAGTGTATTCCACGGTTTTTCAATAGACCCTGATAACTATTCTTGGTTTTTCCACAAAGACAGTCGAATTGAGTGCTTTTCAAGTGATTTCGACTTTTTACCTAAAAAAGAATTCAGCATCATTTCTTGGGTCTTCATTCCTACAGGTGCCGAAGGTTGTATTTGGGAGTTTTCTGAGAAAAAATCGCAGTTTTCATTGGAAGTCGATGGTTATTTACTGCATCTTTCAATGACAAATGACAAAAAGTCTCTTTTTTCGGTAAAAACTTTTAAATGTCTGGTACCTGGATCTTGGAATTTGATATGTGTCTGTTGTCAGCATATCATGAAACTGATGAGTCATCAAACGAATCTCGAGATACTAGTTAATGGAAAAATATGTGAAAAAATAATAGAAGGAAAAACCGCTTTTTTGAATAATTTCAACTCGCTTTTCATTGGAAATAACTCTACTTTTTACAATAGTTTCTTGGGAAAGGTCTCGTTTTTCGTGATTCTCAACAAGTTTATCACGGATTACTCAGCACTTATCACCCTGGACAACATGCCTGTCGCTTTTTTCGCTGAAAGTCTTTCAGGTTATGAGAGTTTTGATAGAAAACAATTGAAAGAAATGTCAACCTGTAAACATTTTGAGTTCTTTCCACATATCTTCAATGACTATGAAGGTGAAATTTCATTTTGCAACTATTCAATGACGATGAACCAAGGAAGTATCATTCATTCCTTGTCTTCAATGGGAGGACTTGAGTGTTTTTTCCCAGTGTTCAAAGAAAGTTACCTGGACCAAGACCTTGTCCTTTCAATCTTATCATTAATCTCGACCTTCGTGAAGAGCAAGTCACTTTCCTGCATCGTCAACAAGCATTTCTTTGAAGTCCTTGGAAATGTCTTGGAAACTTCAGTCACAGCTTCAGAGTCACTTTTGAATACAACAGCTTCAATCTTGGAAAATATTGATACAAATGCTTTTTACCAAAAGAAAGTCTTTACTTTTGTCTTGTGTAACCCGAAACTCTGGAGTAATATGAATGAAAGATTGTCGGAAAACTACTTAAAAGTCATCTCGACTCATGTTTCTAAACACTTTGAATGTAGTCTGACGAATGTGACTTATCTTTACTCTCACCTGATACAGCTAACACCTGAACCAAGTAATAACTTTGTACAGTTTTTTATTAAAATTTTACCGCAAAATGGGAAAATCGCTGCTGAAAACCTTGATGCTATTATTTTTCTTTTATTTAGGATTATTCGTGATTGTCCTCAGATTATGCAGTGCTTTTTGGAAGAACTTAGTCTTGTTGAGATTGATCGTCGGTGTGCTCAAGAGTTGGCTTTTATTGTGCTTCATATCTTGGAATGTGGACAGAAGTTCAACATAGAAAGTGGAGTAATTCGAATGGTAAAGACCATATTGTTATCCATGACAAGTGACCCAAAAGAAAAGAAGTCAAACATCGAGTTCTGTACCTTTATCTTCTCTTTTATAGACAAAAAACTAGAAAACTCAATAAACCTCGAGATATTTCAATCATTAATGGACATAGTAGTATTTTCCTTCAGCATCTGCAGCAGAGAAGAAGGATCTTTATTCGAGTTATTCTCTGACATGGTATGCAAGCGTTTTCCTTACTTAACCGATAAAATCCATGAAGAGCTAAACAAAGCAACAAGCGACTACCAGTTCTGCGAGCTAATAATCGGAAGAGAAACATTCCCAGCATGGCTTTACGACTCATACCTTCGAGAAAAAGACCAAACCATCATATTTTTCTTGAATCTCTTCAAACAAACCTGCAACAAACAATCCATTTTCAAACTACGACAATTTTTACTTGAAGTATCTCAATACGAGTTAAATGAAAGTCTTTCTCTTTTTCTTCAAGTCTCTCAAAACTTGAAGCATTTCGGGAACTTCGAGTCAATTGCTTGTTTTCTTGACTTTGCCAGTATTGTGGAAGACCTGATCAGTCCAGAGACTTTTAAAATCCAAGACCTTAACATTGAAAGCTTCACCCTTCTGATATCAACTCTAATAGACCAGGCAGGAATGTTTTCTTTGGTTCAATGTTCATTTCCAAGTCTTCCTAAAATCGACTTTTCCACTCAATACGAACTTTTGAAGCAAAAACCTTCAGAGCAGGTAAGAAGTGACTTGTTAACTTTAAGAGAAGGAGGCTTTTTAAGACTTGCACTTAAGTTCATTTTTATCGCGTTGCAGAAAAAACCAAGTAAAGACCTGGTGACTCTTCTCAAAGCAGTTCTTACAGGAAAGACTCAAACTTCTTCAATGATTTTATTAGACTCACTGCCAAAACAAGCATCTGACAGACTTTTGACAGAGATGAACCTTGACAAGTTTTCCTCCTCATTTTCAAAATTTCCAGGAAGAGAGTCAGACAGTTTTTTTTCTGAAGAATTTTTAAGTTTTTACCTTCTCGTTGAAATCACAGAAATTTTAAACAATCGGTTTGATGAGGACCTTTTTGACTTCTTGTTAAAGCTGATGCAAGACACTTGTGTGGAAAAATGGCTTGTCTCTTGGAGCAAGCGAGTTACCAGCAAGGAACTGGAGGACTTTTACAGGGTGTTAAATGAGTTCAGGCATTTGTTTCATACTACTGCAAGATCCAGGCTGCCACCAATGGAAAGATGTGGATATCTCGCTTTAGCTTCTGAAATTGTGCCGATGTCGCTTAATACTTTTCAGTACTGCATTTATGAACTCGCTGAAGGCCTGGGAATAGCAAAAAAACTTACAAATTCTTTAAAGGAGTTCTTAGTCACTCCTGCTTGGATCACAAAGGCACATTTTTTTTTAATTGCTTATACTTCGATGAAGATGAATTTCGTTGCTGCTATTGTCAGGGTGCAAAAGTGCAAGTTTCCTTCTGAAATCGTCCCTTCTCTTGAGTTTCAGGAAAAAATGGGAATTGTTGTTACTGCTAAACAGGAAGAAATGAAACTTTGGCAGATGAGCTTTTCACAGTCACAGGATAAGTTCTCGTCGATGTATCATTCAAGGTTTTTGAATATTGCTGGGGATTATAGGAAAGTAGAGAATTTGTTTGTTAAGGGAAAGTTGAAGGTTAGGTGGGTATCTGATATGCTTGGACGGATGTCAAGCTGCATCCTTCAAAAGAACAAAGAGCGTTTTTCCTTCAAAAGAAGTAAAAGCGTAAGTATCCCAGTAGAGCAGAAATTCAAAGCATCAGTCATAGTAAGCACCTCGACCGAGTCCTCAGTAGGCGAGGAGAGCGAAACAGGAACTCTCATAAACGAAGTCGAAGAAGAGCCATGCGAAAACCTTCCACAAGAAAAGCAAAAACTAGTAAAACTCGACTGCGAACGAATAAAAGTAAGCTACAGTCTCTACGGCGACTTAGAACTCTGCAAGTCTTACCTTCTCTTCGTCTCAGAAGGTAAAGAAAAGCCTTCAGATCCAAAATACTTCGGCAGCGCCTTGAAATTCACTCAAGAAACAAAAAAATCCACAAAGTTCATCGAACCAGAAGAAGTTTCAGAAATATTCGCAAGAAGATTCATTCACAAGCACACTGCCTTCGAGGTCTTTCTCAGAACAGGTCGTAGTTACTTTTTCAACGTCTTTACAAAAGAACAGCGAGAAGAGGTTTTCGAAGTGTTTAAATCATGGCGACAAGTAAAGCTAATAACTCCAGATCACTTCAGTCAATACATCCGTTCTTATCAAAAACGTTGGAAAAATTGTGAAATTTCAAACTTCGAGTACCTGATGATTATAAATAAATGCGCAAGTCGATCTTTTAACGACATCAGTCAATACCCGGTTTTTCCCTGGGTGTTAAAAGACTACAGCAGTTCTGAGTTAAAGTTGGAAGATCAGCTTATTTATCGTAACTTAAAACTTCCAATTGGCGCTCAGACTGAAGCAGGTCGACAAGAAGCTGACAGGCGGTTTTCAATGTGGATTGATGAACAACCTTATCATTTCGGCTCTCATTACTCAAGTGGCGCTATTGTTTTGTATTACTTGATACGACTCGAGCCTTTCGCCACCCAAGCGAAAATCCTTCAGGGTGGAAAGTTTGACATCGCTGACCGACTTTTTCATTCCATTCAAGCTTGTTGGGAATCCGGGCAGGGTGTTAACGGCGACGTCAAAGAACTTATTCCAGAAATGTTTTACCTTCCAGAACTACTGATCAATGTGAATAGTGAGGACTTTGGAAATAAACAAGATGAAGAAGCTGTTAATAATATTGAATTGCCAAGATGGGCAGAATCGCCTTGGGACTTTATTAAAAAACATCGAGCTGCCCTTGAATCGAATGTCGTCAGTAGTGGGTTGAATTCTTGGATTGACTTGGTTTTTGGGTTTAAACAGAAGGGGAAACAAGCACAAAACTCTTATAATTTGTTTTGTCCTATGACTTATGAGGATAACTTCACGAAGGTTATTGCATGCTCGACTGATGGAGAAGGCTTCTTGCAGGGAATGGTTGATCAAGTTGTTCACTTTGGACAGACTCCTGTTAAGATTTTTAAAAGTCCTCATCCTGCTCGTGATGTTAGAAATTTTGAGATGAATATTTTTGAGAGGTATAGAAAAATGCAGGAATGTGTTTATTATGGATGTGAAACTAATGGAGAAATTTGCGCTTTGCTTATGACTAGTCGTCTGATGATAATGGTAAAAAATATTTACTCAAGAATATCGATAATACGTATCAATTTAAATGAAATAGAATATAACCGAGTTTTATTTGATGAGAAAAAAGAAAAAATCTTAGAAGGTTGCATGCCAATTGGTCCTGTTTCTCAAGAGTTTTTTTCAGTATTTAACGAGAAACATTTGATATCTGGAAGTCAATTTGACTATTCATTTAAAGTGCATACTTTAAACGGTAAACTCGAAGCATCAGTCTTCGGACACACTGACTACGTAAGTTGCGTTCACAGTACCCAAGACCTAATCATATCCGGCAGTAAAGACTCCACAATACTCTCCTGGGAATTTTCTAAAGACAAAACTCAGAAAATCTCTCGAAAAAGCAGGTACTTCGGCCAAGATTCTGAAGTTTTAATGATAAAATCATTAGAAACCTACCAAATCCTCTTTTCACTTGGAAAAAACGGAAAATTGATCCTTCATGACCTGAGAAGTGGAGAAGCTTTAAAAGGTTTAAAAACTGAAGCTTTAGGTTTCACTGTAAGTTCTTTAGGACTTCTCAGTTATTTTACAAATGAAGAAGTTTTCACTGTTTCCATCAATGAAAGTCCAGTTTTTACCAAAAAAGTCCAAGTTTCGAAGATGATTTTTGACTCAACTGGAGAAAACCTTTACTATTGTCATAAAAGTGTCTGGGGATTTTTCAATGTTTTTGATAGTCATAAAAACTTCTTGAAAGACGAGCAGCTGCCGATCATTCACATTCAACTTCCGCTGGGCAGTGAATACCTGATTTTTGCGAAGGCTTCAGATAAGATGAACTATGTTTTTACCTTTGAGTCGATTCAAAAGGAGACTTTTAAGGTGATCAGGAAGCACAACATCTTTCAAGACGTATAAATTAATTTTAGATACTGTATCTTTTTATAAATGACGCAGTCTTCTAGTCCTGGTAGTCAAGAGATCAAATCGAAAGTAGACATCTACGACAATGAATTAAAAATCATTTTAAAGGACTTACAAGATGAACTCACAGAAAATTTTCAATCTTTAGCTTCAAATATTTTAGATTTTTCCTCAGAGATCTTCTCAGAGGTCCGTGGAGCTGAATCTAGAGTTTCTAACCTTCTACAAGAAAAAGAAAACCTTGAAAACACTGCATCTCACTTCAAAAGTATGATGGATTCACTATCTTCCTAGTTAAATAAATGGAAAACTTAAAAATCTCTAAAAAACTTTTGAAACTCCAGCAAAAAATCGATGATCTTCAATCAAAAGTAGACTCTTTACACCCGAGTCAGTATTTTTCAGCTTTTCGTCATTCTTTGGCACCGATTTCGATGAACTTGCAAGAAATCTCGAGTTTTAATGATCTTTCAGGAAGACCTCACTGTTTGGCATGGGGTGGTTTCGGGTCGAGTAAGAACCCAGAAGCTTCGAATATGTTGTTGTCAGCGACTGATGAAGGGGAATTAACTGTTTGGAATGTGTTGAATTCAAGACCTCTGCATCGAGTACAGATCTACTCAGAGGATCCTTGCTTGATGTGCTGTTGTTTTGAACCTTCTGAAGGATCTCTACTTGCTTCTGGAGGAATGGAAGGAAAACTTCATCTTTTTAAACTTGTGAGGAAGTCAGGGGTTTTGACCATGTCTGAACACCCTGTGATTTCGATACAGTCTCATGATAATTACTTGTCGAGGTGTCAGTTTTTGACGTCTATTCAGATACTCACTGCATCAGGAGACCCTGAGATAAAACTCTGGCCTGTTGAAGCAAGACCGGAACCACTTCGAGTCTTTTCAGCGCATTCAGAAGATGTACTTGGACTTGCTGTGTCTTCTTCTAACCCTTCAGTTTTTGTCTCTGGCAGTTGTGATGGTCGCTGCTTTGTCTGGGATGCCAGGGCTACTCAACCTGTTGTTTGGAGTCACTGGTGGCGCGCTGGTCATGTGAACTGCACGAAGTTTATGCAAGAAAGTGAAAACACATTTATGGCTGGAAACTCAGTTTTGGGAGTCAAGGTTTTTGACATGAGATCGGCGAAAGAACTTTCTTTTTTCTCTAGAAATGTCCAGGTAACTGACGTTGAATTCAGTAAAAGCGGCAGAGCCGCTTTCGTCGCTGATTCCAACGGCAAGGTAAAAATCTGGGACCTAATGGATGACCGACTAGCAATTCAAGTCCTTTCCTGTGACACAGAAGCCATCAGTAGTCTGGCACTATCGCCATCAGGAGAAACATTAGCCACATCATGTCTAAATCGAGGAATTTCTATTTTTCAAAGCCGACGAGCAGGTGACTAGCATAAAGTCTAAGAATAGAGATTTTCGTTTTACGTTTTTAATTAGTATGATAATAAAATGTCTAAAAAGGTGGTAATTAAGCGGCCGTGGTTCATCACTTCAAAGACTTCCGACATCAACGCAGACTACCAAATAATCAAAGAACTTGGAGTCGGGGGTTACGGAACCGTCTTCCTCGCACAAGATCGAAGATCTTCAGTATATCGTGCAGTGAAAGTGATAAAAAAGGAAGAGGCTAAACAACTTCAGACAATAGTCAAAGAAATTTCAATACTTAAAGAACTTGACCATCCAAACATCGTCAATATCATTGAAACTTATGAAACAGAGAAAAATTGCTTTGTTGTTTTAGAGTATTGTGCAGGTGGAGAAGTCTTTAATCGACTTGTTAAGCTGAAAGTCTTCTCAGAGTCTCATGTGGCTCATGTGATGCGACAGTTGTTTTCAGCGATCATGTATTGTCATCAACATGATATCTGTCATCGAGATTTGAAACCTGAGAACTTGCTTTATTTGACTGAAGACGATAACAGCGAGGTTAAAGTCATTGACTTCGGCCTTTCGGCTTTTGTGACTGAAGATGATGTTTTACATGATATCACTGGAACTGTTTATTATATCGCTCCTGAAATGCTTGCTGGGAATTATAATAAACTCGCTGATTGCTGGAGTTTAGGAGTTATGATGTATGTCATGCTTGGTGGATGTGCACCTTTTAATGGAAAGGATCAGAATGAAATTGTTATGGCTGTTTATAATGGAAGCTACTCGTTTCGAATTCCTACTTTTGAACATGTCTCTGATTCGGCTAAGGATTTGATTTCTAGACTTTTGGTTAAGGACTGCTCTAGAAGGTTCACTGCTCAGCAGGCTTATGAACATCCTTGGGTACAGGGAGTCTTGCTACATTATAATCAACTACCGCTTAGTATTTTGACAAGTATTGAAAAGTTTACAAAAGCTGCTAGTATCAAAAAAGCCTCGCTTATGTATATTGCCTCTAAGTTGAATGAAAGTGATATCGGGGCAATTAGGAATCACTTCAAAAAAATTGATGTCAATGGTGATGGAGTCATTAGTAAGGATGAAATGGTTAGAGGGATTAAAGAAGTCACTAATATACCTGATGAACATATTGAAATTGTGATTAGTAGTCTTGATGTAAATGATAATGGAGTCGTTGATTATACTGAATTCTTAACTGGGTGTCTCTTACGGAGAAGCTTTTCGAATACAGGATACATCGAAAGTGCCTTCAAGCATTTTGACAAAGACGAAAGTGGTTTCATCACTCCAAATGAAATAAGAGAAGCCCTATGTGGAGGTGACATTTTGCATAATTTATCGACTTACGAAATCGAGCAGATGATTCGAGAAATCGACAGAAATCAAGATGGTTGTATTGATTATCGAGAATTCATTGAAATGTTAAACCAGCGAAGTTTACTCTAAGCACTGATTAAAGTTTAGCCTAAAGAAATTAACCTGAATTTAATATAAATCAGAAATTCTCTAAATTTTAAAGTATCGAATCCCTGATTAATCTTCTCTTCATCTTTAATTATTATTCTATTTAATTCTATTGAATAGAAAGTCGATTGTTTCTAAAATTCCGTTAATTCAATAAAATGAGAACAGGGAACACTTTTGCAACCAAAAGGATTTGGATAATGGACATCCACATCGTTATTGCTTCTTTTATCTTTCTTTATACGATGGGAGTCTTTAACCCAAGCCAACTAAATATTTCAGCGAGTCTCGACTGGGGCGACAACGAGTCCCTTTTCATCACTCTTTTTAGCTCCTTTGTACCAGTTGGTGCTTTGGTCGGTACAACCATTACAGGCTACTTGATAGACCGTTTTGGAAGACGTAAAACTGTCATGTGGAATGACTGGGTTTATATACTTGGAACAATTATTCTTGTCATGCCTTCGACTGCGACCTTCGGAATCGGCAGACTAATCACGGGATGTTCTGCAGGGATTTTTATGACTATTGGCCCGATTTATGTCACTGAAGTCACTCCTGAAGCAATGATGGGCAAAGTAGGTCCAATCATCGTCATCGCTAACAAC
>RSEH01000409.1:0-22891 GCA_006503475.1 Stentor roeselii | reverse complement strand
TAAGTTCCGTAGAAGTCCCCGTAGTGCAGGTAGATACTTGTATGAAAACTCATGAAAATATCAGTGAAATTTTTATGAATGTTGATAGAAGAAAGTGAGTCGAAACCTGCAACGATTATCCAAAAGTACTTCTGAGCAGCTTCTAACTCGTTTTTAAGCCACCTGATCTGCTTGTCGTTAATTGTGAAAGTATTAAGAAAAATCAAGTAGGTGTTGTAGTACTGCACACTGTAGTAACTATCTTCTAATTGAGAAGGCACGTACATCACAGGGATGTTGCTTTGAAGAGTGTCGTAAAGTGGGTGGTCATGCAAATTGGCGAAAAGAAGGACTCCATCAAGTCTTGCAATTAAACTCTGTTTAAATCTTACTCTTGAAATCAACTGTGAAAGAACTGTGAAGGACGAGGTCGAATTCGTCAAAGACCCTAAAACTGCTAAACTCGGGTAATGCTGTTCTTTTTGAACTGGACCTAGAAAACTGTAAATTGGACTCCAGCCTGAATCGTCGCTGCCCACTTGGTAGATGTAAAGTTTCTCTGATAGAAGTTGACCCAGGTTTACTCGATGCTTGTTTTTTAGTTTTTTGGCTTTTTTTAGCTTTCCTTCTTTTGGAAGAGCTGAAAGGTCTGAAAGGGTTTCGTATCGGCTGAAGACTAGGAAGGAACTTTCGCTTGAGTTTGATGGAGAAAGAGTACTCCAGGAGATTATTATGTTTCCGTGAGAGTTTAGGGACAGGAGGATGTCGTGAGGCTGGCTCTGGACTATGATGAGAAGAAGAGCCAAGAACATTTATAAAGACGGATTTTTTATATGATGAAGGAAGGGTTTTAGCTGTTAATTGGAGGAATATTTTTATTAATGGTAATTTTTTTTGTTTTTTTGATTTTTATTTGATGTGGATGGAATGTGGAGGTTATAATTAATGAGTGGAGGAATTTTTATGATTGAAATTTATGAATATATATTTAGTGAAAAGTGAGTTAAGTGCATTGAGATACTGTTGAATTAGTAGTAATACTTAGAAAATTAAACTAATCATTTTTCAAACTTTTTTAGTCCTGCTCTCTAAAAACACTTTTGATTCTTAATTATCATTTATAATGAAAGTTTTACCCTGTGATAAGTATTTTGCCATTACATCTAAACACTCAAAAGATAGATAAATTTTATTTCACTTTATAATTAATTGCTATATTTTAATCAGTTCATAAAGAAATTACCAAAAACCCATTATCACCAACTCTTAATTTTACATCAATGCATGTGAGTTAAAAATCCTTTAATCCTAAGAATCAAAAATAAAACAAACGTATAAAATTCAAGATGTTCCATTTATCCCTTCCCTCTCTATAAAATGTATGATATTCTCTACTTTGCCATCTGGATTCTACCCCCATCAATATCCCTTCACTACTATTCATGGCCTGAAAGTCTATTTTCAGTCTTACTTATCTACTTCATCCTGAACATCTTCCCCCTATCCTTCGGGTTAGAGCCAATGACAGGTCGCGACTCATTATTTTTATACGAAACAAAAACCAACAAGTTACTCGTAACAAGCATCGCGATTTTTTCAGAAAAAATCTCTTTAAAGCAATACAAGTCATGTGCCAAAAAGGCTTTAAACGCTGACCCTCGTACAAAAAAACGCCTAGTTCAAGTCCTTGGCAGGTACTACTGGACATTAGACCAAAACTACAAAGACGAAAATCATTACATAGTCCACAGCGAGAAAATCAACAAGTCCGCATTAGAAAACTTCATGACAAGGATTTCAACAGAAGACCTGGACATGTCGCACCCTCCTTACCAGATCCATTTCTTCAAGAACTACGAAAAAAATCAGACAGCAGTGGTTTTCAAGTTTCATCATTCGTTTTGTGATGGACTTGCCATTGTTTCCATGATGACCTGGTGCGCTGATCAGGGCTCTTGCAAGATTTTTTACTCACCGAAGGCGATTTCTTTAGTAAAAAAATGTGTTTTGTGGATTTTGACTGTTTTTACACTTGTTTATTACTTAATTGTGACGTTATTTCAGAAAAAAGATGTGAATAAGTTGCATAGTCAGAAATTGTCAGGGATTAAAGCGATTTCTTGGACGAATCAGATAAAATTGAAAGGAATTTTAAGTTATTGCCATGAAAAACATTTTACTTTTAATGATTTGTTAACTGCGGTTGTGTTGGAGTCGCTTCAGGAGTACTCTGGAAGTGATTTAGGGACTATCACTGCAACTATTCCTTTTAGTCTTAGAGGACAACCTCCTGATGGGTCTTTTTTGAAGCTAGAAAACGATTTGGCTATCTTTCCAATTGAATTCCCCAGGGTCAGTCAACATCTGGTAAAGGACTGCTCTGATATTTTCAATGGCTTGAAAGAATCGATTAAACCTTTTGTTATGTGTCAAGTGATGAGACTTGGAGTCAGTCTCTTGCCCAGGTTTTTGATGAAGTTTATGGTCTTTTTTGTTGTCAATAAAGCGACTTTACTGTTTTCTAATGTCGGGGGACCTAAGGGACCGATTTTTTATGGAGGGAAACGATTTGGGCAGATTATTGGAATGTCGCCGAATATGGCTAGATGTGGAATTAGTGTCACTTCTTTTAGTTATACGGATCATTTCACTATTACTTGTTATGCTGATAAAAATTTAATACCCAAGCCGAAGGAGTTTTTGAATATCGTCGAGAAGAAACTAGAGGAGATTAATTTTAAGTACTTTGGATAATCAGATTTCCCTTAGGAAATTTATCAAATAGTAAAATTCTTTATATTTTCATTTTATCAACAAGTTCCAATCCAATACAAAAATCAAAAAACTTTGTAAAAAAATCCAAGAATTCTAAGAAGAATGCAAATCTTTCCACCAATCTTTAAATACTATCTAAAACTATCTTCCTATTCACACCAAAGAAATAAAATTGTCTAATAAATGTCAAACAGGCTAACTCTTCTCACAAACCACCTCTCAACCCCAACCTACCTAAGCGAACCTCTCGATTTCTTAAAACTTGACTCTCTTCTTCCCCCAGATCTAAACCAGCACCGTCTAAAGCTCCGAAAACTCTTCGAATCAGAATTCGCTCCATCAGTCTCCAAATACGTTGAAGAGGCGAAGTTTCCATTCGAGTACCTTCCAAAGCTAAAAGGTTTACTAGGTCTAAAAGAGGCGAAATACGGTTGTAGAGCAATAAGCGAAGTAGAAAAAAACTTAACCTTATTCGAACTTGCAAGAATCGACGGGTCCTTAGCGAGTTTTTATGCAGTGGCGATGAGTTTAGTGATATTTACAATAGAGAGACTAGGAAGTGAAGAGCAAAAAGCTCGTTATTTGCCAGGACTGGTGAATCTTGAAACCATCGGCTGCTGGGGACTGACTGAGCCGAACCACGGCTCTGACGCGTCTTCCTTAGAAACAACTGCGACTCCAGTCGACGGAGGTTTTGTGATTAACGGTGAAAAGCGCTGGATCGGCAACGCGATCATGTCAGACATCATGATCATCTGGGCTCGCAACACCCAGACCAAGCAAGTTCAAGGCTTCATCATTCCTACAAAGACCGAAGGTGTCAAGGTAGAAAACATCGAAAGAAAACTAGCTCTTAGAATCATTCAAAACGGACATATTTACCTCCGCAACGTGAAAATCCCCATCAATAATCGTCTAGAAAAAGCAAAAAACTTCGCTGATGGAGTTAATATCGTACTTGAATCTTCTAGAATCGCGATCCCTTGGATCGCGACTGGTATCATGGCAGGGATTTATGAAAATTCCATCAAATACGCTGTTGAAAGAAAACAGTTCGGAGCTCCTTTAGCTGCTTTTCAGTTAAACCAGGAAAAACTGGTAAAGTTATTGGGATACTTTCAAAGCGCTTTCTTGATGACCTGGCGCATCACTGAACTTTCACAAAAAGGACTGGCAAATTTTGCTAGAGTGTCTCTGATTAAAGCTTGGGTCTCTTTGATTGGAAGAGACGCTGCGCGTTTCGGTCGAGAGCTGATGGGCGGCAATGGAATTCTTATCGACCGCTACGTGATGCGCGCTTTAAACGACATGGAAGCGGTTTACACTTATGAAGGGACTTACGACACAAATGTGCTCGTTGTGGGCAGGGCGATTACAGGGATTTCAGCTTTTAAGTCTCCTTACAAGTCGAATAATGAGTAGACTAGTTAGCTAATTACTTCTTGGCTTGAAGGTCTTGAAGAAACTCGCTGTTTCCACAACGTTTCGGTACTTCGGCGCACGGGGAGTGCCAAGTGCAAGGGAAGTCACTGCTGATTGGGTGTCAGCGAATGGGTAAACTTCTACAAGTGGCCTGACGTTCTGAAGCTTCATGAAACTCAGCATGTCTTCAATGTCCAGTCTTGAAGCGACAGAACTGCCGACTAGTGTCTGCTGATTCATTAACAACTGGAACATGTTAAGCCCGGTATCATGGGCTTCGTCAGGAAGTCCTACAATTGCGCAAGTCCCTCTTTTTTTCAGTAGGCTTAAATCCATCTGGAAATTCAATTTCACTGAAGTGTCTAGAATGAAGTCGAAAGAACTTTGAGCCTTTTTCATCTGCTCTGGGTCGTTCACGTTAAGGAAATGAGTTGCACCGAAACCTTTGGCCTCTGATTCTTTGCTTGGAGTTGTTGAAATCGCTGTCACATCACATCCGAAACGATTGGCGAACATTATACCTAAGTGACCCAATCCTCCGATACCGACTATTCCTACTTTCATTGTTGGATTTACGAACCGCTTTAAAGGCGCGTAAACTGTTGCACCTGCGCAAAAGACTGGTGCGAACTCGCCTGGGAAGCTGTCGTCAATCTTGAAGAAAAAGTCATCCCTGGCTTGGAAGGAAGTTGAGTAGCCACCGAAGTTAGGTTCATAGGTGCCTGATAGTCCTCCACATAAGTTGTCTTCTCCTGTCCTGCATTCAAAACAATGGCGACAACATTCTCGGAAGACTCCAAAGCCCACTCGGTCGCCCTCTTTTACATGGGTAACTTTTTCACCTATTTTTTCAACAACTCCCACAATTTCGTGACCTGGAACTAACGGAAGTATGACATCTTGGCCCCACTTGCCCTGTGATCGATGGACATCACTGGCACAGAGACCTGCGTGCGTCACCTTAATGCGCACGTCTGTGTCGAGGAGCGATGGCTGTCGGAATGGCAGAGGGGTCACCGTTGTACCCAACTCCATGAAGGCCATCGCTACTCCATCAGCATCGCCGATGTTGCATGGGACTGGTGCTCGGTCTCCGAGGATATCGTATGTGGACATTATAGCCATATTGATTGAGTGGGATTGAAAAGGCTTTCGTGAATTTAAGACTTAAAAAATTTTTATAAAAGAGGTTTTGGTAAATTTTCTTAATAGAATTTTAGAGTTTTTTTGAGATTTTTGGATGAAAAAATTTAGAGCTTTTAGGAATATTTTAGTAAATTGACTTTAGGGTATTTTTCATGGAAGGAATTAATCAATTTATGAGATTTTTAGAGTGTATGAGGTTTATCTATGAGGGTGTTGAAATGGGTTTTTTATATTAATGTTTGGATGGTAATTTTTTGTTTGGAAATTAGAGAGTAGCCTTATTTACTAAAGTAATCAATTATGTTTAAATCTAATAAATTTTGATTGTTTTAATTATATGGCATGAGTTTTATTTATTTTTAAACCTTTATTCACAACACTTAACCTTCAATAATTTTAATCTTAATTCAATTGATTATCATAAAATGAAAGTAAGTAGTAAAGTTTTATTATTTAAGATTCTAATAAAATTCAATCATATTTTATATAATTATACTCTTTAAGAATGCTCCTTATATTAAAATATCATTGTAACGATAATTGTTTATTATTGTCGCTTAAAGTATACTCTACTAATTATTTTAATTTCAAATCACTCAAGTATCACGCATTTTAGGCTTAAAACTTTGGAAAAAACTCGCTGTTTCTACCACATTTCTAAATCTTGGAGGTCTTGGGTTTCCGTAAGCTAAAGAATTAATAGCTTTTTGCATATCTTCAAATTTATATACTTCGACCTGAGGACTAATTTCATTAAATCTTGCAAATTCCAGCATATCTTCAATCTCTTGTCTTGAACCAACAAAATTTCCAGCAAGTTCCTGCTGATTCATAAGAAGTTGCATCATGTTTAATTTATGATCATGTTTTATATCTGGACAACCAACTAAACAGCATTTGCTTCTATTTTTTAGCAAGTTAAAATCCATTTCCAGGTCAACTATGACGGAAGTATCAATAATTAAATCAAATGATTTACCAGCTCTCTTAACTTTTTCAGCATCATTCAAATCTAAGAAGTGATGAGCTCCGAATTTTCGAGCTTCAGGTTCTTTGTGACTAGTTTTCGAAATAGCAGTGACTTCACATCCAAATTTATTAGCAAACTTAATTGCCATATGTCCTAGTCCTCCAATTCCGACGATTCCAACTTTCATAGTGGGTTGTGCATAATACATAAGAGGAGGATAAACAGTAGCTCCAGCACAAAAGAGAGGAGCATATTCGCCAGGTATACTTTCATGCAACTTGAAGTAAAAGTCGCCTCTTGCTTGAAAAGAAGTCGAAAATCCTCCAAACCAAGGATCATCAGTTTCTTTTGACTCAAGGCATAGATTATCTCTGCCCTTTCGGCAGTAAGAGCAAGAATCACAACAATCTCGAAAAGGACCAAATCCAACATAGTCGCCTTCTTGTAAATGAGTCACTTTTTCTCCTACTTTTTCAACAGTTCCAATTATTTCGTGGCCTGGAACCATAGGAAATAAAATGTTTTCTCCCCAGCTGCCTGTTGGTCTCATGATATCACTGTGACAAAGACCTGCGTGTGTTACTTTAATTCGAACTTCTTTATCATCTAGGAATGGCTGGCAGAATGGAAATGGATCTACCTTGGTACCTCTTTCTAAGAAGGCCCATGCAAAACTATCAGCATCCCCAATATCACAAGGTATCGGACTTTTATCTCCCAATACTTTAAAAGTTGACATTACAGAAGATTATGAAAATCGTTTACAAAAGCCTGATTATTTAAAAATCTTTCAAAAAACAAAAATTTTGAAGATTAATGAGACAAAATATATTTTTATATTTGAGAGAGGTTGAATTTAATGATAAATATTAGCTTTTGAAGAGTTTATCATAGAGATTTCTTTATATTTGGTTAAACTGTCCTATGAACTTAGAATCAAAATATTTTTAGTTTGATAAATGATTTTAGCCTCTTCTTACATTTATTAGAGCGCTTTTACTAATATAATGGCTAAAATCTAAAAGTTACTCAATTTCGGTTTGAAAGTTTTAAAAAAACTTGCAGTTTCTACCACATTTCTATACCTAGGAGGTCTTGGATCACCATATGCCAATGAATTAATCGCTTTTTGCATATCCTCAAACTTATAAACTTCTACCTGAGGACTAATTTCATTAAACCTCATAAAATCTAGCATGCTCTCAATCTCAAGTCTCGAGCCAACTAAAGTACTTGTAAGTTCCTGTTGATTCATTAGAAGTTGCATGAGATTTAATTTAAGATCATGTTTAATATCTGGACATCCAACCATGCAACATTTGCTTCTATTTTTTAATAAATTGAAATTCATTTCTAGGTCAACCATGATTGAAGTATCAAGAATAAAATCAAAACTTTTCGTAGCTCTTTTAACTTTTTCAGGATCATTCAAATCCAAAAAATGATGAGCCCCGAATTCCCTAGCTTAAGGTTCTTTTTGACTAGTTTTCGAAATAGCGGTGACTTCACATCCGAATTTATTAGCAAATTTAATAGCCATATGGCCTAGTCCACCAACGCCAACAATTCCGACTTTCATGGTGGGTTGTGCATAATACATAAGTGGCGGGTAGACAGTTGCTCCAGCACAAAAGATGGGAGCGTGTTCTCCTGACATATTTTCATCTAACTTAAAATAAAAGTCGCCTCTGGCCTGAAAAGAAGTCGAGTACCCCCCGAACCAAGGCTCATATGTTTCTTTCCAGTCATAGCAAAGATTATCTCTGCCACTTCTGCAGTAAAAGCAAGAATCGCAACAGTCTCGAAATGGACCGAAACCGACATAGTCACCTTCTTGTAAATGAGTTATTTTTTCACCTACTTTTTCAACTTTTCCTATTATTTCGTGGCCAGTGACGAGAGGAAATAATATATCTTCGCCCCATCCGCCAGTCGATCGGAAGATATCACTATGACAGAGACCAGCATGAGTGACTTTAATCCTGACTTCTTTATCCCCTAACGCTGGCTGTCGAAATGGAAACGGGACAACATTAGTACCTTTTTCCACAAAAGCCCATGCAAAGCTATCAGCATCTCCCATATCACAAGGCACAGGACTTCGATCGGCCATAACTTGAAAAGCCATTTACAAAAACCCTAAAAACTTCTTTCCAAATCTCTAAAACCCAACCTTTATCCGAAATAAATCTTTCTAACTAACCACTTAATTTCTTTGCAAGATCTGACTAGCTCCTTTCGCTGAAAGATGAAGGTCAACTGCGACATTTTCAGTCAAAACGTTAATAAAAACTTCATGTCCCGAAGACTCCAGAACTCCATTAACAAATTCCAACACAGGTGGAGGTAAAACCTCTCCAAGTGGAGGGATCATCGACGTGAACGCATTAAGTTGGTCTTTCGCCATCTCAGGCATATCAGCTCCTGACTTAAAGTTAAACTTCAGACTTGCTCCATTGTAAAGCGAAGCAAGTGCCAAGATTCTCTGAGTTTTTCTTCCTTGAGGGCCAAGTTCTCCAGCCAAGCCACGAGCATGTACCAAGGCCTGGGTATCAGCAGTGAACACGAATTTGATAAGCGCGGACTCTGTAATTAAATTCGCTGAATTAGGTGAAAGGATTTCGCCGAGGTTTCTTCCAGTGTCAAGTTCAAAATGAACTAAATTTCCTGAGTTGAAAATAGGCCCTGCCTGGTCCAAGGCCATTTCATAGAACATCTTCGCCTGGTCCTCATGTTGGGGGCCGCTGACCACTACGAAGGCGTGGCTTCCGTAATGACTGAACTCGAAACTCGCCAAGGCTGGCTCGTCAGGGTCAGGCTTCAACTTGCTGAGCACTTCGCCGATGGGTGAATCAGAGTTGTTTGAATTTCCCTCATAAGTGGTTTTTAAATGATTAGCGAGCTTGGCAGCAGCGTCATTGGAAGGACAAGGCACTGAGAGATAAAGTCTGAAATACTGAGGCTCCTCTCCGATTCGGTGCTGAAGTCTCGTCTTAATAGCGCTTTGATGAACCAGGCCAGACCCCACATCAAGACTGAGCTGAAACCCTGAGACCGACGGCAAGGTTCCTACGGAAATTTCCACCTCTGTTGAGACTTGATCCGACATATTTATTGGAGCATATTAAGAGCGATACTAGGAGAATATTGGGCAAGAAGATAGAGAAGGTCAAAATAATTAGTATGAGGAAAAATGGGTTTTCAATGCCTTTTAATAAACTGCAGATTGGATGTTTTGTGCTTTTGGTTATTTTTGTTCTTTCGTTTTTTGGAGTTGTGCTGCCTTTGAGCTCGGTTCATGTACTGCCTGTCGCTTCTGTGCCTTATACTGCGTTTCTGGCGTTGATCGCGTTTTATGGGTTTAAAGTCATGGTCTGCAACCCTGGAGACCCTGTTTTGATCTTTCAGAAGAGAGGGAATCGAAAAGATTTGAAGATCTGCACGGTTTGTGACTCACAAGTGATGATTAACAGCAAACATTGCACTTTATGTGAAAAATGTGTTGCCGGTTTCGATCATCATTGCCGGGTATTGAATAATTGCATTGGCAGTGCGAATTACGCTGATTATTTCAAGTTGATTCTTTGCTTTGAAGCTTTTGCTGGTGTTCAATGTGCTGTTTCAACGATTGTGCTTGAGGAAATCAGGACTTCCAATCAGTGGCTTTTTATTTTTCTTGTTCTTGAAGTCTTTTTGCTGTCGATGAGTCTTCTCTTCAATGGCGCTTTGGTAATTTTTCATTGTTGGATCAAGTGTTTGGGAGTCAGCACATTTGAATTCATCGTTAATCGCAAAAGGTCGAAAAGTATCGTGCCTGTGTTGGGAAGGTCGATAAGTGGAGACCAGTACGTGATTAACTCGCCTAAAAGCAGGGATAATTCAGTGATTTCAGTTTCGAAAGACGCTCCCACGTGTAATTAATAAAACTATTAAAAATTTCCATTCAAGTCTTGATTTTTTATCTGGATCAGGTCTTTTAACAGCCCTTGAATGCTTTCATCGTTTTTCTCACTCGGATCAGAACGAGTTTTCTTGATGATCTTGACGATTTTACCGTCATTCCACTCAGCTTCTACTTTTCTTCCGTTCGGGTAGACAAGAGTTCCTGGTCCCATGACGAGTCCATCTTGAAACATTCCAAAATAAACAGTTTTATCAGGATTTACCATTTCACCCTTTCCATGTTGAAGCCCTTTATGCCACAGTCCGTCGTATTCGAATTTCTTGGTCTTGAGTTTTCCAATTCCCTCAAACAGGTCATTTTTCCATTCTCCAACATAAACGTTTTTCCTTTTCTTGAAAACACCGAAGCCTGATTTTTTATCATCGGACCAGTCGCCGATGAAAGTTTCTTGCTTCGAACTTGCCAATCTGCCGAAGCCGTTTCGGGCTCCTTTCGAAAAATGACCTTCGTAGATCCACCCAGTGGTCAAATAAATCCCGAGTCCGTGAGGCAGGTTCTCATCGTTGACCTCTCCGTAAAACACTCCTTCAGAAAGATGTCTCCAGTAGTCGTCGATTATACAAGCGGACTGGTCCCATGAGAATTTCGGTAAAGTCTTCCAGTATTCTAGAACTTTTTCGCATTTCTGCTCAAATCTTGTAGGAATTGAAACTTCTGAAAGATTTATTGTTTTTGAAGGGTTTTCTTCAAGTAATTTTTGTTTTTCTTTTTGGAGTCTGCCGTTTCTCCAAATACCTTCTACAACTTTTCCTCGTGTTTCAAGTCTTCCTTTGCCGTCTTCTTTTCCCCCTTTCCAGAAGCCTTGATAAGTGCTTTCTCCATCAATATAAACACCATAGCCTTCCCTAAGTCCAGCGTGAAATGAGCCTTCGTATTTTCTTCCGTCTTTCCAGGTGTAGACTCCTTCTCCGTGCATTTTTCCAGCTTTGAGTTGTCCAGTGTATTGACTATCTTCCCAGACATGAGTTCCAAAGCCTTCGATTTTTCCTGCGTTGAAGTCTCCTGAATAAGAACTTTTGTCTTTCCAGGTGACTTTTCCTTTTCCGTGTTTTTTTCCTTGGAAAAATTCGCCAACGTATTCAAAGTCAGGACTTGTTTCAGAGCCTTTGCCATGTGGTTGGAGGTCTTGAAGGTCTCCTTGATAGACTTTTCTGTTAAAATTAGTGATTTTGCCGTTTTTTAAAAGACCTGCTTCCCATAGTCCTTCAATGATCCATCCTTGATCATTGATGATTCTGCCCGTTCCATGAAATTTGCCAGTTCGAAAAAACCCTTCATAGTAAAAACCTGTTTCTGTGATCATATAACCCCGCCCATCAGGAAGCCCTTCAAGAACTTCTCCCATAAAAAACGACTTTTCAATAAAAATTGGCTTCTGGATTACTTTCCTTTTATCATTAGAAGGGCTTAACTCAAATTTATCAGCTTTTAAGTAAATTTCTTCTAGATTATATTCAAGTTGGTACCCAAGTCCCTTAATAAGTATTTTTACTGGGCAATTCTTATCAAGAGAGGTCAATTTTTGATTCTTCGATTTTTGCTGTCCCATTAATATAAAATTATTCTAAGTAGAAAAAAAGCTGTTGATCTTCTTCGCGCCCTGACGAGAATAAAAAGAAAATAACTTGTTCCAGTCCTCTCCAGGTTGAAACTGTTCTTTTATCTTCTCTTCTTCTGCCTCAAGAATAAAAGTGACCTCTCCCTGGCCTTCCTTCTTGAGAACTCCGAGCTTGTTCACGAGAGACGATAAGGAAAGTGGAAGGTTGTATAAAATTACGTGATCTGCCTGCATATCGAAACCTCGACATCCTAGTTCATTAGTCACTAAAATGCTCTCCTGTTGTTGCAGGCTTTGAAGATGAGACCAAAGCCGGTCTTCAAAGTGCAAATGAGGGCAAATTATGTAGCTGTTTAAATTTTTTGACTTGCATAAATCGTTTATGTCAGAACATCGACTTACGTGATTGCAAAAAATTACTACTTTTTTGTTTCGGGTAGATTCTAGAATGCTTTCTAATAATTTCATTTTAGGGGTATCTGATATTGAGATAAAGTTTGTTTTTACTGATGGGATTAGGTTGTGGTCGTTTGATGAAACCACTTGCAAGTTACTGAATTCTTTTTTTAAGATTGCAAGAGGGTCTGGTGAAGTAGCTGCATAGGGCAAGACACTACCACTCAAAACAAACTGCTTATCACTACAGTCTTCAATATAATCAAAAGCTTTTTTCAAGTTACTAGAAACATCAGAAGCCCTGCCTAATCCTTACTCTAAAATCCAGTCAATCTCATCAACAACAACGAGAGCAGGATTCAAATGAGGAATTTTCAATTGCCGTTGAAATCCAGCAAGTTCATGTAAATTCGCAGGAGTCGTGATGACGACATCAGTTTTATTCCAATTACACCCTCTTACAATATTCTTAAACCCTTCCTCGTCATATTCATGATCATTCGAGAAATCATCAGGAGTTTTGCCAAAAGTGCCAACAATCGATGCGAGAGTGCAGGAAGCTCTTTTGACTGATAACCAAGGCGCAAGAATTCGAAGTTTTTTATAAACTTCTGAAAGTCTTTCATGCGTCGGAACAATGACCAAAGACCCGTGAGGACGGGGGAAGATCGGGGTTTTTATTGGGTCTTTGAATAGGGAGGAGATTGAAAAATCGTCGGAATCAGGTCTTTTGCTTTGGGAACAAAAGGAAGCTATCGAGAGCAAGTAAGACAAAGTCTTACCTGAACCGGGTGGAGATAGGAGGACTGTGTTTTTGTTTGAAAGGACTCGAGTGATGGCCTGGCTTTGGAATTCGGTTAGAGAAGAAACTCCGAGTTTGGGTAAGTTGCTTAATACTTCTTTCCCAAGCAAAGACATCTTGAATTACTAGAGATTTGGCAATTTTTAATGGGTAGAGTAGTTTAAGTTGGATAATTGTGATTAATTTGTATCTACTTGAAATTAGGGTTTTAGTGGGACTGAGATGAAAAATTCTATTTTCATATTGTATTATTTTATCGGATAAGTATGTGACAACAATTAGCAGGGGCAATTTTGAAGTTATTTTTTATAATTTTATACCTTGTAAGCTGTTTTGTATCAAATTTTTGTAATGCCATAAAGAATTTTGTAAAAATTCTCAGAAATCAATGTTAGTACTTAAATTTCTTCAAAAATGACTAATCACTTAGATCATTAAAAAAATGAAAATACAATGAAGAAAAAAAAATTGTTAATGTTTATGAGATTAGAATCTTGAAACTTGATCATTCAAATATCTATTAGTTCGATGTTAATGAAAGTGAATTAGTTGATCATATTCAACTTTTTTATAGCAATTGTTTATAAGATCTTAATCATTTCATTAACCAAACTTAAAAATCTATCCAAATCATAAACCTAAAAAAGCTTCAACACACTTCCCAATTACTCTAAACTCTCAATACCTCATAAAAATGAAAGTGTTTTTGAGTGTTTTTAAAAACGAGAAATGCACGAGTTGCAACAAGTCATTCAACATCACCGACAAGCGTCGTCAATGCAAGCAATGCAGTACTTTCCACATAGAGCGTTTATTCTGCGCGAACTGCAGTATCAAAATGCGAGATCCAAAAAAATTAATTGGTCACAAGCGATACTGTCTTCAATGCCATTCAGCGATAATGCACCCTTCAGAGCCAATCAAGCCTAAGCCTTCTTCTTCATCTCAACGAGAGCCAGCGAGCCCAGCATTAGTCGCTGAAAAAGTTTCCTCTCCTAAGCCTCCAGTCTCTGAGCCTCCGAAGCCTTCACCAAAGCAGGTTCCCGAGATGTCCAAAGAAGAGAAGAAGTCATCTTACATGAGAAGTTTCAGCAAGCGACTTTCAGCAATAACGAAGCAGGACACAGGAGACTCTCAGGTGCTCCGAGAAGACCCTCATTTAAAGTTTTCAATCTCAGAAGAACTCTACACAAGTGAGAACATCACTGTCTTCTCAGTCACTTCAAACTCTTCAGGGTCTACCTTTTGCATGAAAAAAATAAAGCCGAGGGACAACGAAGAACGAGTGAACATCTTCGAAGAAGCCAACATCCACCTAAAGAACTTTCATGAAAACATCATTAAATACCACTCGGTCTTTTCTTTCGACAGTTTTTTCTGGATTGTGCAAGAAAAATATGAAGGAAACTTGTTCGACTTGCTCAGTTCACATGCTGGGTTCATCCCTGAGAAGTTCATGAGTTATGTCTGCAAAGAAGTCCTTACAGGCCTGGACTATCTTCACAGTTCTGGAAGAATTCACAGGGATATCAAAAGCAGGAATGTTGTTTTGTTTAGGAATGGCGATGTCAAGTTAGGAGACTTTGGGTATGCCGCTCAGATCGCTGATGAACAAAGCATTGCTCAGTATAATCCTAGCTGGATGGCACCTGAACTTATTCTTGGAAAGGATTATAATGAAAGTGTGGACTTGTGGTCTTTGGGAATTCTTTTGCTTGAAATGGCCGAAGGGGCACCGCCTTATGATGGAGAACCTTTTGATGTTGTGATGGATAATATCATTTCGCAACCTCCTCCAAAGCTGAAGAATAAATTGAAGTGGAGCAAAGATATTACTAATTTTTTGGGACTTTGTCTTAGGAAGCAGGCTATTGAAAGACTTTCTGCTAAGAGTCTTCTTATGCATCCGTTTATTGAGGAAAATGATGAGCAAACAATGAAGGAACAATTCTCTGAGTATTATATGCAGATAAGAATTAATAGTTAATAGACTTAAGATGATATTCTTTTATTTGAGTTACTTATATACTTAAATCACCTTGAAAAATGGTTTAAGCTACTCAAATAAAAGTGTTTTAAACTACTTAAAAAAAAGTGGTTTAGTTCTTAGATCCTGAAAAAATTTATTGAAATAACAGTGGTTTGATTTTTCGACTCTAATAAAACCAATAAAAACAAATGATTTCAAACCCAGAAAATTTCATTTTCACGACTTCAATCCTAGCTCTATGAAGGATCCACAGTCTATCAGATGCGTTTAAATGATTTCTAAAGAAACCTTTGGCTTATTTCAAATTAAGACAAAACCTTAAAAATATTCAAATTTAGCTTAAAAAAATGTGGACTAGAATGAAAGTTTTATTTCTAATCACAGCCCTTCTGATAAGTTGTAGCCAGGGATCGGATAATCATAATCCGAGAGTCTTGCCTTCCACCAGGTCATCAGCACCCGGGCCATTTCGTCTGAAGTTCATCAACAAGGACAGTCTTCCTCTAGATTCAATTTTAGATGGAGTGAGCAGTTATTTCAGTCATGCATTAAGCGTCTACAACTTATTGATGCCTATAACTGTCCCTGACTGTGAAGGAGAATCGATTTACGAGGAAGACGCTGACTTTGTAATAATCCTCAAAAGTTCTAATCAGCCATTTATCGGAGGAGGAAAAAGTACCGTTTGTTCAAATGAAGCCAGTCCTTTCGAAAATCCTTTGGCAGCGACCCTTCTTCTCTCATCGTCTCCCAACACTTTTGAAGAACTGATTTCGATCCTCACAGCAAATACAATCAGAGCAATAGGAATCAGTAACTCCCAAATGTCTCTCTGGAAGAAAAACCAACTCGCAGAACTTTATGATCAACACCCTCTTGTAACCCTGCAGACCCAAAGCGGGCAACAGATTTATTTATCAACTCCAAAAGTAATTGAAAAAATTGGAGAAGCTTTCGGTTACAATTCTCTTCCTGGCCTCTTACTGAATGAAGAACTATCAGTCGATGATGGGATCTTCTGGTCAACCAGGTATTATAGAGGAGAAGTCTTGTCATTTGGATTTATTTCTGAAAATTATGTTTCGAGTCTTACTCTTGCTGCTTTGGAAGATTCTGGATGGTACTTCCCGGATTACTCAATGGCTCAACTTCCCTTCTTGGGAAGAGGTCAGGGCGCGGGGTACTTCAGCAGTCCTTGCAAGGAAGGAGATTTTGGCCTTGATAGTTCTGTTTGGTGCTCTCAGCCTGGACCTGCTTGCTCGTTTTTTAACTTGAAACCTGCGGATTGTGAAGTCCAAGCTTATTATAATGGAATCGGCGAAATTGATGGCTGTGCTCTTCCACTTGAGCTTTTTGGATCTTGTCGAACTGAACATCAGTCTAAAAAAACTCCAGAAGAGTCATTTGGGATTAACAGTAGATGCATTTTAAGCAGTTTAACTTCAGATGTTCAGAATCCTCTTGGCTCTCTACAAGCGATATGCTATGAAGTCCTATCATGTGGTGAATTTTCAGCGAATGTTAAGATAGGAGAGCAAATAGTAGAATGTCCATTCACAGGGGCAAGCATTTCTTTAGTAGGCTTTGCAGGAGTTATCGAGTGCCCAGCTTCAGATGTGTTGTGTCAAGAAGTGCCTTGTTTAAACTTTTGTAGTGGTTACGGAAAATGTAATAAAGGAATTTGTGAATGTTTTGATGGTCATTATGGTGATTTCTGTGAACATCTCTGCAATGAGGAATGTGTGACTTGCACCAGTTCATTTGAATGTACAAAGTGCAAAGATGGCTTTTACATTTCAGATGGAAGTTGTGTAAGATGCGACCCTTCATGCTTGACCTGCACCACTAAGGAAGTTTGCCAGACCTGCGCTGATGGTTTCTATCTCTCAGGTTCTTCATGCAGTGAATGCAACGTGGGGTGTTCCTTATGTACAGCTGCTGACCAATGCTCTAAATGCAATTTGGGATACAATCTCATTGATCCTTTTTGCTGTCCTTCTCGATGTCTCACTTGCACTCATCAATCATGTGGGTCATGCCTTGAAAATTACTATTTGGAGTCTGGAGTTTGTATTGACTGCCCAAAATCTTGTCAACATTGTAATAACAATGTCTGTGATAGTTGTCTACAAAGGTTCTATCTTAAACAAGGATCATGCAGCCCTTGTCCTGAAAACTGCCTTGAATGCTCTTCTGATAATTATTGCACATTGTGTGCTGATGGATATTTAAATAATGGTTCAGGGGTTTGTATTCTGTGTCCTTCAAGATGCTCAGGATGTAGTCATAATGTTTGTTCAGGTTGCAATCTCGGGTACTATATCAACGGCGCAATCTGCTGTCCTGATACCTGTGAAACCTGTAATTTAGATGTTTGTTGGACATGCAAGCCGAATTACTTCTTTAAAAATGGAAAATGTGAAGATTGCCCGAGTTCTTGCTCTTTTTGTCTTGATGGTGTATGCAAAGGATGTAAAGATCATTACTATCTCAGCACTCCTATTTGTGAGCAGTGTATAAATAACTGTAATACCTGTGCTTCTAGTACCTTTTGCTATACCTGCATCGATCCTTACTTCTTAACAGACTCAAACAGTTGTATTAATTGCCCTAATGAGTGCACTGCTTGCATGAATGGGGTGTGTCAAGGATGCATAAAAGGCTTTTATCCGTTGAAGACTTCTTGTTCAAAGTGCCCAACTGGATGCTCTGCTTGTTCCTCTCCATCATCATGCTCAGAATGTGCATCTTACTATTATTTATCCTCATCTTCATGTCTTCCTTGTCCAAAATTTTGTATCACTTGCCAAGCGAATCGTTGTTTAACATGTGACACAGGATATAAACTTGATGATGGCTTATGCGAATTCGGTAAAGAAGATAATGAAGGAAGTGGTGACTGTGGAGATAACTGCTCAGCATGCAAATCAAAAGTTTGTTCATCGTGTAAAGTTGGATTTTATTTAGACTCTGGAAAGTGCATTCAATGCGCGAATAATTGCGCTCAGTGCACAGGTTATTGGGCCTGCAGACAATGTAAAGAAGAATTTGTTTTAGCTTATGGGATCTGCTGTCCTAAAACTTGTGAATCTTGCTCAACCACTGCGTGCTATACCTGCAAACAAGATTTCTTTTTGAAGGATGGAAACTGTGTTGAATGCCCATCTTCTTGCAGTAAATGCAATCAAGGAGTTTGTGTTTCTTGTCGAACAGGATTTTATATTTCTGGGTCAGTTTGTGCCAAATGCACTACTGGATGCTCTTCTTGCTCTTCTATTAACTGGTGTGATAGCTGTCAATCTGATTACAAATTATCAAATGGAAAATGCATTAAGAGATAGTTAGTTAATAGATTTAGGAATTGATAGAATTAAGAGAAAAACAGGAAAGTTTCAAATGGATTAAACATGGAAGTGATATTCTGATTTAGGTTTTCAATCAAGCCTTTCAGCCTCTAGCTGATAAATTTGAAATTTATAACTGCATCTTTGGCACATAGGGTTAGATTTCAGTTGATTAATTTGATTTTCACTTTTTTTATATAATCAAATCATACTTTTACTATGATAAATAATGCAAAAATTACTACTCTCACTACATTTTTCATATAAGACATATGAAATGATTTCTCAAGAATCAAGTTTTAGATAGCCAAGAAAAATAATTTTTATTCAAATTTACTTGATTCTTTTAAATTATCCTAAATATTTAATATTTATACTTAATCGCATTTCTAGGCTGATTATGTTTTTTTAAATCTTTGTCTGCACAAGATCAGTAAAGTAATTATTAAGCTATAGAATAATCTAGGTAACTAACTAACAGCTGCAACAACCTTTTTTGTTTTCTTTTTGCCGTTCTTTGTCAATAAAATCTTTAAGGATCTCAGGAGAATGCATCGGACCTCTTCCTTGTCTACCGGATATTTCTTCATCGCATAAGAAACAATGTAAAATCGTGTCACAAGCCATTCCATAGACACTCATGAAAATTTCAGCGATTAGGAAAGAAATCATGAGAAAAACGATTGTTGGGAAGACTGGTGAATGAATCCTGTCGGCCCATTTATCAGCATGAGTAATGATCATGTAACCTGCATAAGTAGAAATGATTGAAATAATTCCCTTGCCAAGCATCTGAAATATATGTCCAATAGACCCAACTGTCAAAAATCTTCCCGCATTTCTTAAAATAAGATAAAAAGCTTCAGCAGCTGAAGTGCAGAAAGAAGTTGAATGCAGTGCAATTTGAATATAAGCATTTTTATTCAAGAACTTGACAAACCTTTCAAAACAGTTGACATAGCACATTAAACAAGCAATAAAGCACCTAAGTAGACACATGAGTTGATCAGCCTTATAGTCCTTGAGTTTCCTAGACAAGTACATCAAACAGTACTTGATAGTCCAAATAACAGCCAAGATAAAGCTTCCGAAGGCCAAAGACCCAAGATGGTAAAAGAAAGCTCTCCAAATCGACCTGGAAATCGGCCTTTGAGCTCCTGAGTCACTTTCAGCTGCGAAGTACCAAATGCAAGCAGCACTTGCCAAGATAAACTGTTCAAGCGCCAAGACAAACGCGTTGACCCAGAGCACTCCGAAGAACTCGAAGTAAATCGCGTTGCGAGTTGTTGAGTCCCACTCAACTTCAGGGATCGGGTTCGTTCCTCGACTTTTTGTTTCTCCATTGCTGTAAAGCCAGATCATCGCAAGAGTCCAGTAAATATAAACCGCGATGATCACTACGAAGAAGACTGGAGGAATCAGCAAAACAAGAGGCACGTCTTTGATGAAACTGACTCCAGCTTTTAAAATAGCTATTGCAAGACGGATGCGGTTGCACATGAAGAAGATGTAGAGGATGAAGAGCCCACTTATGATGAACATGATGATGCCAAGTATTTTTAAAGTCTTTCGAGTATCTGGGTCGTCATCGTATTGATTCACGCCTGACCAGTACAAGAAAATCGCGAGGATCAAGAGAGAGAAGAAGGTGAGAATAATCGATATCCAGACCATTACCCCGATGCAATAACGTAGAAGGAATAAGTAAATACCAGCAATCACAATGGTAATACCTGCAACGATGAACATGACTTCCCAGCAGATCCAAGCATCAGTGACCCATTCGGTCATGGTTTCAAGTCCAATCGCATCAGTGATGCGATCATACATGTTGCTTTTAGAAACATTTGCAGCATCTCCTGCGTCATCAACAAGTTTCATGTACCCATCAGGTAGACAGAAACGTTTGAGGTACTTTTTCGACTGGTAGATTCCTTGCACCGAGTCATCAATATTATCAATCTCATCGATCCCAAGTTTTTCAAAGAATTTAGTATTCAAGAGGCTATCATCACCCAGTTGTGCCCAGGTCATTTCACAGTTTGTGGAGAAATTGGTTGACATGCACTCTGTTTTATCGTCACCGGAATCAGGGCATGACTTTAGACAAAACCGTTTGTCTAAAAACCCGGGAAATGGAAAAGGGTAGTAAAGGTAAGTGTAGTCCTCTGCATCACGGTCTGGACGGCCACATTGGTTGTCTTCACTGTCGTAAGGATATGTCAGTATCATTGGGTCACCGTTCGAAAAACCGTAAAATCCACAAATTAACCATGCCACGATGAATGCTATGAAAATCAAGCAGCAGAGCACGTCTGTGCATCTTCGGTTCTCTACTGGACCGTAAAGTAACTCGTCTGGAAGTTCTTCACCTTTATATTCTGGGTCAAGCCTCTTGTTTATTCTTTCCTTCTCTTCACTAATTCCCATTTATATAGAAAATATGAGATGTTTTTTTGTCAGTTTGGATTGAATATTCAATCTATTTCGATTATTTTGGTTGATTTTAATAGATTTCCTATAATGAAGATTATTTATTTGGCCTGATAATCAAAAGGGAATCCTTTATTAATTAGATATAATTCTAAGTTAAATAACTTCATATCTTAAATTCACCCTACAATTACTATTCTTATATCACAATTGCAAACTCTGCATATATGATAAGGAAACCTCACAGCAATAATGATTGCAATCCACTCAAACAACCCTTCAAGGTACTGATTCAAAAACCAATTCATATAAATTGATCCAGAATAAACCCACTGGACGATGCAAACACATACAACCAAGATTTCTAATATGAACAATGTTAATGCGATTCTAAAGTGCAGAGTTTGTGAATCGTCTTTTTGGATGTTTTTCAATTCCCAAAGGGCTGAGATGCTCCAAAGCAGTGAAAAGTAGCAGAGGGAAAAGGTTAAAAACTTGTGATATTTTTCAATTTCTAAGAAATCCAACCCGCTTGACTCGTCTACCATACTTGCTGCTAAAGTCATTAAAATTACTCCAATTTCTAAGGTCCTTCTGTAAAGTTTATCATCGAGAGTCTCTTTTGTTTCTTTTATTGTATAGCAGGATACAAACGTGAGGAATAGAGCCAGTGATTGGAAGCTTGCTACTAACACATTAAAGGTATCATGTGTCCTAAAAGTAGAGGAGTATGATAAAGTTGGGATGAACGAGCGACAAGAAACAGTCAAAGTGCAAAAGCTCATCATGTTCAATGTGAACAGAGCTAAAATAGATAAACTCAACAAGTTAACTATTGAATGAAATTTCCTGCTTGACATTAAGTATTTATTAACACTATGCTATCTCGTGAACCCATAAAGTTCCTTTGTTCCAAAGTTTCCCTGTGGCTTTTACTGTACCAGGAGTCGACTCTTCCTCGAGAGTTTCTGAAGATATTGAATCACTTGAGGATAAACTAATAGTGTTTTCGAATGTGTAAATAAAACCATCTGGGTCTTGAGAGAAGACTGATTCGCTTGAGCTCATTTATAAATCAAAGTATCTTATATATAAGATCTTATCAAAATGGCTTTTGAAAGTATTTTTTCGGATATTAATGAGAGCTAACTGTGCGGATTAATGATTTTTTTACAGATTTGTGTTAATTTTTATGAATTGAATAAAGAAGCCTTATTAAAAAAATATTTTTAAATAAACTTCTTAGAACTATTTAGTATTTTTTGTCTTTAAGCATTTCATATAAATTTCCTTTGTGGAAAATGGTATTTCAAATTATAGTTAGTGCCAGCGTTTATAAAATATCATCTTTGATGGTTACTCTCAATAAATATTTGAAAGGTGGCTTATTTATTTAAATCACTAGAACTCTATATATCTAATCAGTGCTTTTGATAATTAATAAAAGTTGAGCTTCGAAAGAACATCAAGTTAGAAATTTTATATAGACTCAGTCTCTTTCAAAGTTTTAAATCAATTATTAGAGGTACTATAATTTTGTTTCTAATTCCCAGTAGGTATCAAAACTATTTCAGAATGAAATTTTCATAAATTTTTTCACTTATAATCATCATAATATGGATTTTATGATATTTCATTCGTTATCTGCGATGTAATGTTAAAAGTATGTGATCTGATCTAAATCGTACTGATATATTTTTATAGTTTAGAGTTTCTGTCAAAAAAATCTATGGTTTACTATAAATTTGCTTATTTTCCTCTAATTAATAAGTTAAATACTTTTATTAATAACCACCTATCTAAATGATCCAAAGAAGCCTTAATAAACATTATTAAACACTTCACCTTATAAAACGAATATTTATAAAAAAAGTTCCTATACCTTTGTGAAATCTGACTAAGAGTAATATTCGACTTGATTAATAATTCGCAGAAAAATAACTCAAATATTTTTACTATAATTACACTAACTAAACTAGAAATAAAGTTTATAATAATTCAATCATAATTATGAGTTTACTGTTACTTAGTATTCTCTCTATTTCTCATTCTTGGGATTGGGTTTATACACCCCGTGAAGGAATTTGCAATAGTACAGCCGGGCTTTATACT
>RSEH01000408.1:0-22950 GCA_006503475.1 Stentor roeselii | reverse complement strand
ATGAATATTTTTAATTCTTCACTAGTCGTAAAATCATGAATTTCTAGTCTTCGATCACCATCACAGTGATCTCTGTATACAACTAGAGAAAATAGTGATTTCATACCAGAGAGTTTTGTAATATCTTCTGAATATTTGACCAAGCACTTTCGAATTCCATTAATAATATATGACATCGAGCCAGTGCCATCAACACAAAAACATATATCAAGATTTCGCCCAAAATTTGAAATTGATCGTACTAATATTTTCAAATTTTCAAGAGAAACTATTTTTGATTGATTGGCCATGATAATCTTATCATTTTCTGCTGTTTTATTAATATTTAGTGATTTTAGCTTGTTTTCTAATTTTTCCTTATTTTCAAATTTAAAATTCAATAGTTTATTTTCATCTTCTGCAATTTTTAGTTTTTTTTCCATTTCCTTATATTGTTGAGGTGAAATCTGAATATTTTGATGATTGGATTCTACACGCTCGTTATGGCGAATTAGGGCTTTTAAAATAAGAATTTGTACTGGAGTTAAGGGTGAACTTAGTTCTTCATTTAAATCTGAAAAATTAGATTCTTGAATCTTTCGTAATTTTTTAAAGTTAAAGGATAAATTTTTGCATTCATTTAGTAAATATTCAGCTTCTTTAGATTTTTTAATTTCAGGAGCATTTTTGCTTTTATCTCTATTGTTGTCTATAGTCCTGAAAAAGATTTTGAATAATTTATCGTCTATGTGTCTATCAGCTAATCTGCGTACTAATTGCAACTCATTATCATCTAATTCTGATAGGATTTCAATATTTAGACCGATATTTTCCAGATGATTTAGATATTCGTCTATATATGGGTTGGTAATATTGGTTTCAAATTTTGGTTGAGCTCTAAGTTCCATTTATATAATAAAATATAGACAATTGAACTCAATAAGTAAATATTTCAATTCATATATATAATAAATCGTTTTGGATATCAATAAACTCTTGAATTATAAGATAATCGATACAAGATTCATATTCTAGGTAATTGAAAACTTTCTATATATAATATATTTAATAGTAGTAGAAAATACTTTATATATTTCTAATGAATAGTTTCTTTTATATAGTGTTGATTTTCGAATTAGATGCAATAATGGTTTTGGTTGAAAATATTGATTTTTAGGTAAAAACACTTAAATATCGAGACAACATGGAAAATATTGCAGATATGATTAAATAATACTTGATTTGTAAACTTTCATGATATTCATTTAAGTCTATAATACCAATATACGATGACTTTATTTAACACTAAAAAAAGGAAAGGTTTTATAATTTCTCTAATAATTTTCTTCATTGAATATTTTACTAAGCCCACTAACTTATAACAATATAAACTTTAAAAGTAAATAAATTTAGCAGTGCTTATATATTCATATAATAAACCTCAAGGAAAAAGGATGCTTAGATCATGATATTAAAGTCTCAAATAAATATAAAAGAAAATATAATCTAGTTGTCTCTAATACGTATAAAAATTATACTAAATGATTGATTAAAGATTTATTATAGAAAAACAGGGAAATTATATCTTTTAATAAAATTCATTCAAGTAATGAATACTTTTAAAATACCCAGTTTATGATAAACAATCAGATAATTTTAGCTAATGCTTTTAATCGAAAAATCATAAATTTCTCATTAAAACAAAAGTTAACGATTCAAAAATTAGCAAGGATATGAAAAAAAATTATAACTTATCTTGCATTAATAAATTTTTATATTAACCAAAGAAATCAGCTGTAATCCCATATATTGAATAATTTCTAAAATATTTGGTCAATTGTACTTAAAGAAAAAAAAATCAATTACTATGCATATTTAATCCAGTATAAAGATCACAAAATTATTTTGTAATTTTTATAACATGAATATATATTAGCTTCAAGCTCTTAAAAATATTTAATTTTTACATGAAAACAGATTTCAATGAGCTAACTGTAATTTTTTTTAAATTATGATTTAGAGTCAAAATTTTTTGTAATTGATCTACAATTATTTGTAAATTTTTATATAATTTTACAAAATCTATCTTTTTTATAATTGACCTACAATTTTTTGTCTACAAATTTAAGAACTAAATTTTTATATAATTTTACAAAATCTATCTTTTTTATAATTGACCTACAATTTTTTGCCTACAAATTTAAGAACCTTTTAAAATATATTTTGAATTGAATTTTTAAGGACTTTCTAGATATTTGAAATGAAATCAAATTCTTAGAGCGGTGGAAAACTTAATTTAATTGGCTTGAATTTATGATCTTTATTATCTTAAAATTGTAATCTGTTAAGCAAATATAATAATATTGATTTATTATATTTAGGAATCATTTATGTATTAATTCATAATTTTTGTGATAAATTAAGGATTGGATAACAATATATAGACTCTTAGGTATTTTTATCTAAAAAATAATTAAATTAAAATTTAATAAGCAAATTAGTTATCCAGTAAAATTTCAACACATAGTAATTATTGATTAATAAAATCTAAAGGCTTAAATAATTTATTCATTTTTGATCATAAACTAATATTATTAGTAATAATTAAGTAATCTATTTTGAATTCTACTTACTCTAAGTGTCACTTAATTTATTATCAAGATAAAAATCCTTCTCATTTTGTAAACATGTTGGAATACTAAAACGTGATCTATATTCTTGAAATTTCATAATCAAATATAATTCATTTTTCTTCATGATATCCAAAACTTCCTTTTCCTTGAATGCTTCAGCATTGATTGAATATCTTTTCAAATATTCTGCAAGAGATCTAGATTCTACAGTTGGAATTTCATCAGCTAAGATATGAGTTTCTGAGGTGCATCCACAAACTTTACACATATTTGTACTACTCATGCAGACATAATCTTGCAAGGAATTTTCATTATTTTTTTCGAGACATAAATTATCACTAAAGTAACAAATACTGTAATGAGTTTTGCATATTAGTTTGTGAGTATTTGTTTTTTTCCATTTAATAACACTAAATAATACACAGGATTTATTCTTAAATAGTTTTTTTAATATTTTTAAGTTTTCTTTCAAAGTTTGATATTCAGAAATATTATTTTTTAGTTCTTTATGGAAAATTAGTAGATTTTTGAATGATTGAGTTGAAATAGAATTCATGCCTTGTAATTCTCGCATGAAATTTTCGATTTTTATTCTGTTTCTTTTCCAATATTTTGTTTATCTCTTTAATTTTTTGGGATAATTATTATATTGCTCTTGACTATAATTAAAATATGCATTCATAAAATATAATATTTAAATTTGTGATGCTACAATTAGTGTCTTGAACTTAATCACAAACATAATTGGTATTCAGTATTGGAAATTTGAATTAGATCTATTTGTTGAAAGAAAATATAGTATTAGATCTTATATTTGACGATGGTATGCATCACTCTACTTTTGATGAATTGATTTATACAAATACTATTTTTAAATCTCATAGATTTAAAAAGAATAAAATTATCATGAGAAATTTAAGCAATAAAATTATTTTAGTCTATAAATAATCATTTGATTTAAGACTAAAGTAATATCAGCAGGATTATTTCAATGAACAATAAAATTAAGAATATGAGCTAAAATTACTTATTATTAACTATTTAATGCAATTATAAAAACTTAAAGTTAATATATTTAGTTAAAATTTTACAGGCATTAGAGATTTAAAACTTAAGGATTAATCATGACTGAAATTGTTAAATATTGAAAATTTATTATAAACTTTATGAAATTATCGAATAACTTTGAGATTTACTAATGAACTTTTGTTATAATATTAAATCTTTACTTATCCTAAAATTTTGAGAGTATTTCTAGTATTCTTCGATAAAACAATCCGAAAAAACAAGCCTTTATTCCATCTGTTAGATTATAATTGATTTCTTCAGAATATCGATTTACTTCCATATCTCTATTTTGATAACTGAACGAATTAACATTTGGAGATATATTTAAAATTGATTCACTAATTATAAACAACTCTGAAATTATATCATTTTGTTTATTCCTAAGTGCATTCAACACTTTGGCTTTATTCAATTCATCAATATTTATCGAAATTCCATATCTAAGTAATTTTTCGATTTCTATTTTGGAATTTTTAACAAGTGGAATGTGTTTAGATGTTGGGCATCCGCATACTTTGCAAAAATTTTGAGTATTCATGCATAAGCAAAAACCTAAAACGTTTGTTGCCATATTAATATCTGGATTCAAATTGCAATTATAATGACAAATAATTTTGTGATTTTCACATACGCATATACTTGTTTCTGTATTTATTAAATCAGTTACTTTAACCAATCCTGATTGATTATTAAGACAAAAATCTATAAAATAGAATATATTTTGAATTCCATTTATGTTTAGAAAACCCTCTTATATGACTCTAATAGTTAAGTGTATTGAATAGTTGAAACTCTTCCGAATTCCTGCAATTTAAGGAAGAATTTTTCGAATCTTCTTTTCCCCTTTTCCCAATTTTCTTCAGCATTTTTTCTAATTCTTTGATTCTCAATATATTCTTGCTCACTATAGCTAAATGCATTGTTATTGGATTTGAATGTATATATAATTGGAAAAGGAAGCCGCTCTGTATGGAAATAAGTCACGCCATTATAAAAGCTGAATCCCTATACACATCTATTTTCAAAGTCACGAGGAATAATCTCTTTAAGTCTTTGGATTACATATTCTAAACAAGGATTCAATCTGTTAGTACGGCTTTTTTCGACTATTAATATAGCATTGAAAAATTTCACTTTTCGTGCACCATCGAGAATCTTTAAAACATTCTCATCATTCTCAACCCCTCCTGTTGAACCAAAGCCAGGAGTATCGACAAACAGAATAGTTTTATAATGAGTTAATGAACTTCTCATATGATAATAATGAACGTTCTCAGTTTGGCTGACTCCTTTTTCTGAATCATTTCTTTCTATAATATCGTCTTGATATTCTTGAGGTACGATGGGATAATAATCTGTAGCAATTATAGGAATAAGATTACCTGGTTTTCTGTTTAAATTCATATTAGCAAAAGTATTTATAATTGTTGATTTCCCATTTCCACTAGCACCGACAATAAGGATACTGTAATCGAAAGGCTCCAAGGGTTCATTTGACTTGATGGCTCTTTCAGACTAGGTTTCTCTAATTATCAAATTTAATTTTAATTATTATAAAGTTATTAAACTTAGCAGGCTCTAACAGACATTTATATTAAAAATGCTGATGAAGTGTCTATATTTTTTCTGCTAAGGTTTTAAATTCTTAAGATTAAAAAAACATTCTAAAAATCTAAAAACCTTCAATTCTGAACGAGCTATCTATAAAACTCTAGATAAAAAATTATTTTATATCTTTTAAAGTATTTTAGATATATTTTTCCGCTATAATAAAAATAAATCCAAGTATCCTGAAATACTAAAACATGAACTTAAATATAATTTCTCTAATTTTCGAATTATCATAATCAATAATAATTCATTTTTCTCTATATAATCCAATACTTCCTTTTTTTTACAGCCTTATACATAATTTAGTATTATTTTAATATTTAATTTACTGTTGAAATTTTATCAGTGAAGATAGGAGTTTCTGATCTGCATCAACATACTTTACACATATTTTTACTACTCATACAGACGTAATCCTGCAACAATTTTGATTATTTTGTTCGAATTATTAACTAGTACCAAATTTACAAAAACTATGAAGATATCTGCATAAATTATTGTTAGTATTTGTTTGTACCCATTCAATAACACTTATTAATTCGCACGATTTATTCTTAAATAGTTCTAAACATTTTCATAAGTTTCTTTCAAAGTTCGATATTCAGAAATATCATTTTTAGTTGATTATATAAATATGTGGATGATTGAGTTGAAATTTTTTTATAATTCTTGAATGAGCTTTTCGATCCTTCTTCTGATTCTTTCCCAATTTTCTCTTTTTCTCATAAATCTTTTTGGTCTATTATTATATTGCTCCTGATTATAATAAAGCACTATTGTTAAATTTCACTTTTATCTGATCGGATATAGCATCTATTCAACTTTTTATGAGATCAAACCTAAATAAAAACAAATAATAAAAGAATTTGATTATCAATTTCTTCAGGAATAAGTTTAGATAATATATTTAGTGTAAATTTTAAATTTAAATATAGTCTTTTTCGCTAGATTTTTCAATAATAATAATAGCATTTAATGACTTAAATGCTTTAACAGCTTCAAAAACTATATTAAGTATCCATCATAATCGTGAAATGTTTTATACTCTAGGAAATTAAATCAAAGAATTGCTTTATTATTAGTTAATTGATCTCTTATATGGTAGAAAAGAGCCTTTTGTATCTTTATCGTTTCTGAATTTCCAGTTATTTCTTTTATATCATATTGATATTCAAAAGGAGCCTTATAATAGTATCTAGTCTTTATTATTGGTATTAAATTTCCTGGATCTTTATTTATAATCATATTCATTAAAGTATTTGATAATATAAACTGTCCGTTACCTTCCGCACCTAGAAATAAAACATCTAATCATATGGCTCTTTAGGGTAAATTTGATCAAATTACTCAAATGATGACAGAAAAGGTATAATATGACCTTTGTATGTTTTGAATAAATGATTTAGTAAAAGAAAATAGTTCAATATGTAATTTTAAAGAGATCTAGAAAATTAATGAACTCAAAAATATTACTATCTTAAACTGTTATAAAAATATTTAACTCTTAACTGAAAATATACTTTAATTAAGTTAATTTCTTCACATTATTACCGTTCATACAAAATTATTTTGTTACAAAATTTTGTATCCTTTATTAAAATCGTAGATCAATTGTAAAAAAAGTAGATTTTGAAAAATGCTTATTTTCTGTTTTTAATTTTGTAACCCTGTTAAAATTATGTGTTAACTTTCGCTATTTCCAAGGATTTTTTATATTAGAATCATCTAAATCTAATTACTTAACTAAAGGGACTTTTCCAAGTTGGGTGTGCACACTCGGGGTACCGACTCACCCACTTTCGAGTATATTCCTCATTTCTTTCTTCTCCTTCAAAAATTTCGCACTTATTTGTATTCAAATTCAGAACATCAACTAATTGAATGATACGATCCCCTAAGTAATTTCTACTTATTTTAACAACTGATGCTTTGACTTCAATAAAAAATACCAGCTTCTTCAAATGTTACATGCTTGATAACTTTTACTCTCATATTCTCTTAGTAATTACCCCCTTGATTTCTTTTACAGTCTATTTCAATAATACCTAAATATCAAATACATAGAAATGCATATTTTCCATCTTTCGTGAACAAAAGTTCAGAAAATACTTTATCTAAGTCCTTCCTGCAACCGAAAGTCTTAATGCAATACTCAGTCTTTTCACTTCTGTTTATTTGTTGTATAATTTCAGTAAATCTGTTATAATCAACCTCTACTGAAATGAATTTATCTAATGAATTTACATTCTTGTTTATAATTTTTAGATTTTCGATCAATTTTTGTGATTCATTTATGATTGAAGAAACAATTAATTCAGTTTTCTTGTAAATTTTTGAAATTACCTTTTTTTTTTCATTTTTGACGTAGCCTCTATTTAATTTTTCAATCATAGGATAATCAATCTTTCCTAGTGTATGCCCATCTACGCTTATGTGAGTAATCATGTGATCAGGACATAAAAGTGTATAGAAAGGACAATTCATACATTGGGCAGTACCAGGATTATTGCATTTAAAGCAATTCATATTTATAGACTTATAAGGTTTTGTTGGAAATAATTGTTTAATCTTTAAGATATTATTATCATATTGCATAAATTTTATAATTTGAAGTAAATATTTGTTGAAAAATCAATTTTTTAAGAATTATATAATAAGTTAAGTAAAACAATAATACAACTATCTCTAGTTGTCTAAATATAGTTTTTTTAGAAAAAATTTTATATTTCTGAGAATTAAAAGAGATTATCATATAAAACGTAATCTCCCTATAAAGATTTTAAATACTTATGAAATCTTGATAAGAATAAATTAGTTAAAATTTAAAATTTTTAAAAAAATTAAAGAATTTTCTTTGGATAAAATTAATATATTAGCTAAATTATCGAGTATAATACTTAATAAATTATGGCAATATTATGATTTAAATAAACTTCAATATAGATAATATTTCAATTTCTGCCTTAGAATTGATATCTCTTAGATAGGTTAAATTTTAGCTTAATCATCAGCATATTAGATTTTTTATTGATATTTCATTTGATTATCATAATGAATAATAGTGTGAAATATAATCGCTCATTAATAATATTATTTTAATTGAATTAAGCCCTAACACTCATTTATAGAATTGATAATTATAGTGAATGTCTATATTCTAATTTTCTTATGAAAATATGCCCTCTTTCACTCATAATATTTTCAAAAATTCAATTATTAAAGTTGAATAGTAAATTAATATTCAAAAGTAATCCACTTATAACTCTTTCATAGCCATTACTACTTTATTTATTACTTTATTAACGTGCAGTATAGTTCATTTTTCGATGCAATTCTTGATAATATTTAAATTTATCTATGAGTTTCATCAATGGAAGGATCAGTTTCTTTCTTAATCGCCTGCTCAATTTTTTCTACTGTCTTTAGAAGATAGTCAGAAATTTTATATATCGGTGAAATACTATTGAGATCTGCTTAGGCATTAATAAGACTTGAAATTATTTCAAGTTGCTTGACTTGAAGCTGTATAATCATCTGATCATTGATTTAGTTCGGGTTAATGTAAAGGGATTCTATTAAATTACTTATTTCATCTAATGATTTACAAGGTTTTTTCTTCGTATGATGATGCTGCTGTGATGGACAACCGCATATTCTGCAAATCCCTGTATTTCTGTCCATGCAAAAACAATTGTCAAAAAAGTCTTATTCCTGAATTCAGTTAAATTTAAAGCACAATCTTCATGGCATAAAGTTTTGTGATCAATGCAAACTGTACTATGGTAATCAGTTTTCACATAGCTATTGAATTCTACTTTTGGTCAAAGAGTTAACGAACTTAATGCTTTTTTACATGTTTCTATGTTTTCAATTATTAATTGAAATTTGTTATTTTTTTCATGATATTATTATATTGTTTGAAATTTAATTTATGGTGTGTTTCAACCTTGCTCATCGTAAAAAGCTTGAGCATAAATTTTTTAATTTGATTTATACTTCTTTCCCAATAATATATATTTCTTTTCTTTATCTTTGGTTTACAAATTTCAGAATTTGAATAACAGAATGCAAGATTTTAATTTTAAGTTTGTGCTGTAATTGAAAGGAACCAATTATCTTCGAAAAGGATATCACCAAGGAAAAAGGTAAATGCACGGATAAATTTTAATTCTTATTGTTTTGGAATCATTCGAACTATTGTACAAAGATAATTTTCAACTATAGGATTCAGCAGATTCGTAGCTGAACAAAAACTACCGCATTCAAGTGGCTAACTCTTCTGATAGCATTTATGATTACATTTATATTATCATCAATATCTATTAATCCAGAAGTGTCTATAATTAGAATATTTTTGTGTTCAGTAGATGCAGTATTTATTTTGTAAAAGTGAGCATGCTTGGTTCCTTTATACACATTTTTCTTCTTGAATCCCATCGTCGAATCGAGGATTAATGATGGGATAATATCTGCAGTAGTAACAGAAATAATATTTTCCAAAGTATTTTCAAGTAATATGTTAATAAAAGTGTTTGCAAAACTCGATTTACCAATCCATTCGCACCTATAAAAAGGAAGCTATAATCGAAATTGCCTAAATAAGCTTTCACTTCGGCATAAAATTCGAACTAAAAAGGATTAGTTCCTTTATTAATTAACTAGGATGCTCTTTTTTAAACATTAATATATTGATCTATTCAATAAAATTATATTTGATAAACCATTTCACTATCTTAGATATTTCAAAAATTTACATTACTATCAACTGAATTTATATTATGTTTCCAAGCAATAATAATGTTATCAGATTATCTATTTAAAATTATTATAATAATCATAATCTCTGATGATCTTTTGATTTTGATATATTTCTTGATAACTTCTCAATTCTTCTGTATACTTCATTAATTTCCCACGATCTTTTTCATTTCTCATACATTTTTGTATATTTTTTATTGCACTAGGAAGATAATTAGACATTGAATATTTTTCTAACATAAATTCAACTTTCTTTTCTTCATTCAGTATGCCTGCAAATAATTTATTGTGTTTTTCTTCAAGTTGCTGGATCATATTATCATTAGATATCGCTGAATATATATCAATTCCTGTATATAATTTAATAATTTCATAGATTAATTTCCTTGGTTTTATCTTCATATTAGCATGACTCAGCGATATGCATCCACAAACTTTACATCTACCAGAACAACTGTCTCTCCAAAAAAAATGACTGAAAAAATCAGTTCCATGAGATTCGGAAAGTTCTAATCCACAATCTTCTTGGCATACAGTCTGATGCTTGATACAAATTAAATTGTAGTAATCATCTTTCACCAAATTACTAATTTCATTCTTAAGTTAATTAGTTTGCGATGATAATAAATTTTTATAAAAAACTTTTTTCTCAACACTCATTTTGAACTTAGCTATTTTTTTCTTTACACATTTAAGCTGCTCATATTTCAAATTAAGTCAAGCTGTTGATTGTTTATTCATTTTCAAAAGTTGGGCTAAAAATTTGTTAGATTGTTTTTTGCTTTTTTCCCTAAATTTAATAATTCCTTTCATTCTTTTAGGTTCAAATAATTCAGGTTTAGGTATCGAAAACCACCTATTTTCAAAAAACATTTTATGTTGAATTGGATGTGAAAACCAGTTATCATTAAATCCATAGTTTTCTTGATAATAGGTAAATGCAAAAATAAAATTTCTTTCAAAATCTTTATTAAAAATATTATTAATCTGATTTAGAACGTGCTCAATTATAGGGTTCAGTCTATTTGTTGATGATTTTTCTACAATTAAAATTGCATTGAGATTGCCCACTCTTCTGGCAGCATTTATGATGATTTCAATATTTCGAGATTCAATATTTATATCTGGTATTCCCAGTCCAGGAGTATCTATCATTAAAATAGTTTTATTTTGTGTAGTTGGTGTGGTTATTTTGTAAAAATGAGCAAATTTGTTCCAAGATGTATCTGGGCCTGCAGTGATTTTTTCTTGAAGCCCGTCATTGAACCTTGGATCGATTACTGGATAATGTTTGCATGGAATTATTGGAACTAGGGTTTCTAAGGTGTTTTTGAGTAGAATATTGAATAGAGTATTTATTAAAGTAGATTTCCCATTCCCTGATCCACCTACAACTAGTATGCTATAATCAAAATGGCCTATAGGTTGATTCGGATGAACTGCTCCTATTGTTATGTCTTGATATGCACTTGGGTTTCTTCCAATTTTTAGTATTGGTAATTTTGTTATCTTCATTCTTTCAGTAGATTCTTTCTTTTTATTATTTAAGGTTTGATTTATTATATTAACTTCATTATATTTAGAATTAAGAGCTGAATAATTTTTCTCAAGTTTTGACAAGTCATTAGATTTAGTTTTTAATTTTTCATTAAGATTTTCAATATTTGTTTGATTTTGATTTGAAGTCTTTTCTTTTTCTTCAATAAGAGCCTTTATATTTTTGATAATATTTTGATACATATTCATGATTTCATTATCAATTTGTTGTTTCTTCATGAAAAAAGAACTGTCCTTTAAAATTTCACTCTTTAAACTATCAAAAAGGCTTTGAATCCTTGTAAGATCATTATTTTTAAAATTAATATTTTTTTGAACTTCGAGTAATTCTTTGGTCTTTGCATTGTGTGTCTCTGAAAGACTTTTGAAATTAGATTTTATTTCATTTAAAGATTTATCTCTCTCAGAAATTTGTTTTTTGAGGCCCTCTATTTCAATTGTCTTTGTATTGTGTGTCTCTGAAAGACTTTTGAAGTTCTCTTTTATTTCATTTAAAGATTTATCCCTCTCAGAAATTTGTTTATTAAGGCCCTCTATTTCAATCATCTTATTATTTAAACATACTGATTTCTCTTCAAGTTCAAGTATTTTCAAATCATATTTTTCTGAAAAACGTTTGAGGTTTTCATTAACTTCGATTATTGATTTGTTACACTCGAACAATTTTCTGTTAAGATTTTCTATTTCACTTCTTTTTTTATCTAAGTCTTGATTTTTTACATCTAATTCATGAATTTTTAGATCAAATTGATCCATAAGACTCTCAAAATCTTCTCTAGTTTTCATTAAAGCTTTGTTCCTTTCAAAAAGTTGATTATTGAGATTCTCGATTTCTCTCATCTTGGAATTTATAATTTCATTTTTTTCGTCGAGTTCATCTCTGATAAAATTCATTTTTTCATCGTTGGAATTATAGATCATTTCTTTTTCTAAGAATTGTAATTACCACATCACAAAATCATATCGACGCTTATCAAACTTCAAAGGTTGGAAGTCATGTACTCTAGTAATATTATTTCTCATTTGGTTCAGAGATTGGATGACCCTCTGTGAAGTTTTATGTATTTCAAGTACGATATCCATAGATTATTCATTTAAGTCCTTCACGCAATTTTTTACTAAGATTTGAAGGCATTTGGAAATTATAGTTCTTCTCTTTTCGGGAGCGATAAATATAATTTCATGATCTAGGCTCTTGTAATGGCTTTGGCCGTGACCAAAGCAAAATAATAAGCAAGAATTGCAAGTAGAGCATTGAAATACTATGTCTTCCTTGCAGTCTTCTGTGCTGCAACTCATAATTATTTATAGACTTAGATATCTAAATGGTATATTTCCATTAATCTGCACAGCTTGTATTCCTATAGATTAATTGTTAGTTTGGTGAAGACTTGAATATTAATTCATTAATTTACCTTGATTTACGAATTATTTTTTACAAATTTATCAAAATTCTCATATATATTCTCATTCTTGTACAATTTGAGGTCTCTATAAGTATATTACCCATTTTAAAACATTATTAAGCCTATATCCTCTACTCTTTTCACTTCAATCATCGTTTTTGTTCAAAGATCTATATTGACTTGAAAAACAATTGATTATAAAATATTAATGTGTCTATATTTTCCTGCTACTTATTTATTTGTTTGGAATATAAATCGGTGATTTAAGGTATTCAAATCTGTAAAACTAAGAAATTTGTTCAGTGAATTGATTTAATTTTGATCACTTTGATCAAAATGATAAATTGAAAGCGATTTAAATAAAAAGCTAAGTAAAAGAATTATTAGGGTGTTTATATATATTATCAAATTATTTGAATCAGCAATGAATTTTCGAGTTTTAATTCACATGAATTTTTAAATTAATCCCTCACTAATTCACAAATTTTTATTAAAGTTCAATATTGAAATACTTAAGATTATATTAGACCTTTTCAGTATTCGAATAGTTTTTAATTTTTTTTTAATTATTAGCATTGTGTAGAATATTGAAGTGTTTTAAATAATCCAAATCTTATATTTAGATCTATATTTTTAATAATGCACCTACAATTTTAGGGCTACAAATAAATAAACCAAAATATTCCAATTACGTTATAATTATTTATAGAATTTAATAATAACAAAATCAAACTATTTATCTATCCTAAATATTATTTATATCACTCATTAAAAAATAGTAATATTCATTTATTGCGATATTTAAACATAATCAAGGATTAAACAATAAAATCATGTATAAATATTGAATAAAGTAATTATAAATCGTTCCATTATGAAAAAGAAGATATTTTCAGTATGTAAGCTCGCTCATCTGCAACACTTACTAATTTGAAGCATTTTCCTTTGATGATATCCGAAATCATCTAGACCTTGAGAGAGTACAAATAAGCTTAGAATTTCCAAACTAAATAGGAAAATATAAGTGTTTTCATCAACAGCTCTTTACTTATCTTCTCACAAATAGGAATTGGGTTGTGAGAGAATCTATGAGATTATTTAGGTTAAACTGTTAAATTTCATTTTCTGGATAATTTTTGAATGTCTATTGTATATTTCGCGAAAATTGCAAGAAATTTTTTTTAGATTTTAAAATAAAAGTTTTAAGATGTGGAATTTTTGAAAGAACACGAGAATTTTGTTATTAGAAGGGTAATCGTCAAAATTACTTTTTGTATTTACACGGGTAAACAAACAGAGTCTTTAATATCCTAATAAAGTATAAAATTTAAATGAGAGAGGAAATTTTATATGAAGTCTTAATCATAGATAACTTATTTATATTATTGATCTGGTGATGTGGGATATTCAACCTTGAGTTCTGAAGGTATCTGAATCGATATGCAGCAAAAAAAACTTTTTTAATCAATGGGCATTCAGAGTGTACATTGATTTTATCATCGCCTTGTTAAACATATCTGAATTGAGCTTTGCTAATTGAATTAAAAGTTATGGAGTATTGCTGAACTGAGAGAAGGCTATTCCAATAAAAGAATTTGCTATTTCTTCTTTCTAATCAGATTATAGATATTTGAATATCAAAGAAATTCGAATTAATATCTATAAAAAAATGTAATGAGAGTAAAATAACGAAGGATTTATTCTACAAGTGGATTCATCGAATATATCATGTCTAAAATTTCTATTGAATAGAAATATGTCTGATTCAGATCTAAAAATAAATTATATAAATGCGAAATCTACCATTAAAAGTAAGACATCTGCTCTAAATGCGAATTTATTACATTTGCTGAAGATGAAAGTATTTAGATAAAAGTATTAATGCTTTAAAAAGTGGAATTATAACATTATAAGAATATGAATATTGAATATACCATGCTTAAGCATATTCTCACACTTTAAATTTCAAAGTTATTATTTAATAGAAGCTTGTAAGTACTTTCCCCAAAATCTTTGATACACTAATCACAACTCCAGAGGTTAATATTTTATGTATTTATATTAGAATTGTAATAGATAACGAAAATAGGTTCACTTTTTTAAGAATTAGTTTGAAATAAATCTCAAAATTTAACAAAGTGTTGGATTTAGGAAATTATAATGATTAGGTTATAATGCTCTTGAAAAATTGGGTGTATATATCATTAAAAAGATCAATTTCATTTTTTAATTTATTTTAATCACTTTAATTTTTATGGCAATCATAAAAAAATAATAATTAGGTATAAATGTAGCCTAGTGCAGAAATAATTCATGCATATCAATATAATCTCTCAACTCAATAACCATTAGGATTTATTTACATTCCTTTGTTTAAATATTTATTGAAATACTCTTCCTTTTCTTTTTTAAAGTATCGAATCATAAAATCACTGAAAACAGCTTTTGGAATAGGAATCTATCATATAATTTTTTAAATCCAATGATAATTAAAATTATTTATTATGAATTCAAAGGATAGAGATATTTTTCATAACCTAAAATTTCTTTCTAAATAATTTATCACAAAAATTTTTCTTCGTGAATCTATCTTTAGGAAACTACCTATACATTTAGGTGCATTTCTCAAGCATGATAAAACAACATCAGATTTAAAACTTATTTCTATTTTTAAACAATATTAGAATCATTTTAGTTTTGAAATAATATGATTTAGTAAATTACCAAGATTAATATATTTGAAAATTCAATTTACTTAATTTAATTTCGAATATAAGATCTAAATTATTCCATTATTTTAATTATTATCTATTGATTTAATAAAATTGATAAGAGTTAATATCAACTTATACTTGATGCTCTCTCAGAGGAACGGAAAAACAAATTAAAAAAAAATAAATCGATAAGGCAATTAAATTCGGAATAATTATCAAACTTATAAGAAAATTAAAGTCATCACTAAAGAGATATCATTTCTGATTTGTTTAGCCTATAGGAGTAGCTTGAGTATAGAATGCATTTAGCTATTCGCACAAAAAATTGATAAAAATGCAAATTGTTAAGATTAAATTTTAATAGCTGAAATCGAATGAGTAAATCAAGGCTCTTATTGTAAATGACATAGGTCTAAAACTAATTCCTTAAAAATCGTAAATTAGTTTAATAATCAAGATATGTCATGTGGTTAATTCAGAGAATTTATTATCTGCCAGAACTTTAAATAATCTATTTGAATGAGAGGAGAAGATATAAGGGATTTTATTAAATTTTAATGTCTGGAAGGCATTAATAGTTCAGGATACTCAGAGACTGGGCAGAAAAAACATTTCAAGGAACTATAAAAATTTGTTGTCCATTTAAACGTATCTAGGGTGATTTATATGAAGTCCTTGATGAAATAATAAAAATATTTAATCTCGGGCACGCTTATTATTTAATATTCTGTATTATTTCTTCAGATATGCGAGGCCGATTATTATTACAAATAAATCTTTAAGTACAATTTAAGATAACTTTACCAAATTTTTATTCAATGAATAAATCACCAAAATAATTTCAATTGTATAACAGAGTCCTTTTCAAAATTTTCTAAAAGAAAAGAATATCAGGTATATACGTAACTCTCTGAAAAATCCTGAATCACAAGGAGTTTTCCAACCTTTTGATCATACTATAGGAAGACGCTTGGTAAAATTTGTACGCATTTCAAGTGATGCATCTTCACTAAGAAGTTTAGGTTTAGGATCAATTATAGATTGACTTTAGTAAACTTTAATTAAAGCATAGTTTTCTCCTTCAAATTCCTTATTATACGAGATCAAAACATTTTTATGTGAAAGCAAGATACAATATGAAGCAAGAATATTTTGCAAAGCAGAATCTTCTTATATCAGAAGCAGCTATAGTCCTACCTTACTGCTTACTGGTGATAGTCAGCAAATATGGAAATATTTAGCTTAAATAAAAAGGTTCCATACAAAACCTTATCAACAATACAACGTTCTAGTAAAAAATTCATATTTCGATGAAGGGATTTTATATTATTTCTATTATTATATAAGATTTCAAGGGTCTAATGATTAAAGAAGTTTTCTCTTCAAAATCTTTATTCAAGTTTATCTGAAGAAGAATTTAAAAGACTTTAAGGTTTATAGGTACATAATTAGTTAATTATTTATTGACTCTTTATATAAATTTAGATCACAATTACAATCTTCGCTCTTAATACCCTACCAATATTCAAACAGTGATTAAGTATTAATTTCAGATTGCAACTCATCTATTATCATCTTCAAAATACTTGATATTTCGTATAAAAAGCTCGACTATATTCCTAAATCAGTATCAGATATGAAACTAAACTTCTTCTTGTGTTGGTAAAATATTCATTGAATAGGATATTTTAAAATAATCCATAAGCAGATGACTATCTATAGGAGTAAATAGCAAAGTATAAATCATAAACTTGATCATCTACTGGAAAACCAGCTTCAAATAAAAGTATGCTTTCGAAATAACACTAGCATATCTTCTCAGTTTGAACTAATAAGTCCTTCAGCTAAAAGCACGAATTCTTAACATGCTGAGATATTTGATTATTAATTTAATTTTTTTTTCATAACAATTAATAGTCTATTAACTAATTATTTATTATGGACTATCACTTTCTCTCATATTTTTTAATATTTCTTCATATAATTTTAATTCTTCTTTATGCTTCAATTTGGATTTTTTATCAATGCAGTATTTAATGTATTCCATTGTTTTTAGAAGATAATTTGAAAATGTATAGTTTGGTAAAAAACTGTTTATATCTTTTTCTGCATTAAGTAAACCTATAATATTTCTACTTTTATCTAATTCAAAGTGCTGTATCATCTGATCTAAGTCTATTCCTGAATGATTTTGTTTTTTAAATATAAAAAAATGCTCTCGTAATTGACCTCCGCATACTTTGCATTTATCTACACATTTTTGCATGAAATCACAACCTTCAAAAAAATGACTTAAAATAAACTTATCTTGATTGAGAGGATAATTTTCTTTGAATATTGTTTTCTCCTTAATACATATTTCATTAATAGAGTAAGTTTTCATCCATTTGAAAGTTTCAGTATAAGATTCATTATTTATGTATTCCAATATATAATTGAGCTTATTGATACTCTTAGGTATCACTTTGAGTTTAGCCATATTTTTCATATATAAATGATGCATGTCTAATAAAAAATTGTATTGCGTTGTTGGCTGTTTGCTCAATGTAAACAGTATGGATAAAAATTTATTGATTTTTTTTTTGGAATTTTCCCAATCAAATATATTATCTTTATCTTGAGTCATCATTTTTTGAGCCTTGGGAAATGAAAATGCAGTATTTCCCATTTTCAATTTTCTTTGAATTGGAAATGGAATCCATTGATCTTCAAATAAATATAATTTATCGTAAAAGGTTGATGCAACAAAAACTCTTGTTTCAAAATCTTTTGGAATTAGTTTAGTGATTCTATAAAGATTATATTCAATAAAAGGGTTCAATTTACTAAAACTTGAATTTTGTACGACTAAAATTGCATTTAAGTATCTAACTCTTTTTGCAGCTTTTAAAATTATTTCTATATTGATGTTATCTTTACTTAATCCAGTATATAATTTTATCCCAGGAGTATCTACTATTAAAATAGTTTTGTTTTGTGTAGCTGGTGTGTTTATTTTGTAAAAGTGAGCATTTTTGGTTTGATATTGGTCTTCAGATTCTTTGGTTTTTTCTTCAATTCCATCATCAAACCGAGGATCAACGATTGGATAATTTTTGCAAGGAATAATAGCAATTAAATTTTCCAAATCGTTTCCAAGTAGAATGTTAAAAAAAGTGTTTACAAAAGTTGACTTACCGTCTCCACTTGCACCTATAAGCAGGATGCTATAATCAAAATGACCCAAAGGCTGATTTGGACGAACAGCTCCTATTGTTATTTCTTGATGCTCAATCATAGTTTCAATGTCTTCATCAGTAGATTCATATTCTAAGCTTTTATACTTCTCTATAATAGTTTGATAACTCTGATTATAACTATTAATGTTTTCAATTTCATTTTCTATTTCCTTATATTTTTTATAGTAATCTTGATAAATTTTTAATTTTCCCGCAAAATTCATTAAAATTTCATGGTCTATTTCATTTTTCATCGATTTTTTAATAAATATTTCTGATTTTCTAAGATAATCAGAAACTTTATAATTATAAAACGCATCTTTCTGTAGGGTTCTGAATATCAACTTTAATAAAATTTTATGTTGCTTTAGTGCAAGTTGCTGTATCATTGAATCCACAGTTATGTATGAATCTATATTACTTCCTGCTAGTACATTATTTATTTCATCCAATGATTTATATGGATTAGTTTTTATAATAGCATGATTCAGTGATTTGCATCCACAAGTGGTGCATCTACCTGAATGACTGTCTATGCAAGAAAAATTACTATAATAATCAGTTCCATTATTTTCATTAAATTCAAAAGCATCTTCTTGGCATAATGTATTATGCTTAATACAGTTTAAGTGATGCGAACCGGTCTTCAAAATTTTAATCAGTTCATTTTTAAAAGTATAAGTTGAAATTTTCAAAGCATTTTCATATAAAAGCTGTTTTCTAATAATCATTTGAAATTTAGCTACTTTTTCCTTAAAAAAATTATTATTTTCGATTATTAAATTAATTTGTGTTGCTGATTGTTTGCTCATTGTAAAAAGTTTACTTAAAAGTTCCTTGCACTTCTTTTTTACTTTTTCCCATTTACTAATCATTTTATTTAACTTTTTAGGTTTCTTTAAATAGGCTTTATAATATGCAAAAAAATTGTTATTCATTTTAATTTTATGTTGAATTTTAAATGGGAGCCATTTATCATCAAACATCAAATCGCCTTGGTAAAAGGTAAATACACCTATTAAATTGTTTTTAAAATCTTTTTTGAAGATTTTAGAGATTCTCGAAATATTATATTCAGTAATGGGACAGAGTCTATTAGTGGTTGACTTTTCAATATAAAAGATCGCATTGAAGCCTCCAACCCTTTTTGCAGCATTTATGATGACTTCAACATTATAATCATCATTTTTCTTTTCATTCATCCAAAAAAGACGAGGAGTGTCTACTATTAAAATAGTTTTGTTTTGTGTAGCTGGAGTGTTTATTTTGTAAAAGTGAGCATTTTTGGTTTGATATTTTTTTTCAGATTCTTTGGTTTTTTCTTCAATTCCATCATCAAACCTAGGATCAACGATTGGAAAATTTTTGCAAGGAATAATAGCAATTAGATTTTCCAAATTGTTTCCAAGTAGAATGTTAATAAAAGTGTTTACAAAAGTCGACATACCTTTTCCACTTGCACCTATAAGCAGGATGCTATAATCAAAATGACCCAAAGGCTGATTTGGACGAATAGCACCTATTGTTATATCTTTATATGTGGATGAAAGTCTTCCAATATCAGGATCAGGTGATGTTATCATCTTTAATCGTTCTAAGTTCTCATTATATTTATTGATTAAAGTTCTATTGGTTTTATTGTATTCAGCGATTATAACTCTAAAAATTGATAATTCTTTGATTTTTTCTTTGAATTTATTGTCAAGATTTTCATAAGCCATTTGATACTTATTGATAATTTTATCTTTTTCATCAATTTGAATAATAATACTTTCGATCATCTTTTGATAGACAATTATAGCCTCATTATTCATTCCAGTCATTTCTAACTTAGTTAATAAGGGATAGTCTTTAAATATTTCATAAGTAAGTCCTTCAAACTCATTTTTAATTTTGGTGAGGTTATTATTTTCGACTTTGAGATTTTGTTGAATTTCAAGAAATTCAACAGTTTTCATATCATACTTTTCTGAAAGATTTTTATAGCTTTGTTTGATTTCGATTAAATCCTTTTCTAATTGATAATTGAGAGCTTTTAGATCTTCCATTTCATTTATCTTGGCCTTTAAACATTCAGTTTTTTCATCAAGTTCATCTTTTATTAAACTAATATTTTCTTTTTCAGACAAGTATATAATTTCTTTTTCTAAATATTTTGAGTGATTTATAATAAAGGAAAATCTAAGTTTATCAAACTTTAAAGGTTTGAATTGGTGTATGCAAGAAATATTATTTTTCATTTTCTTTAGAGATTACCCTGTTAGTAGTTTTATTAATTTCGAGTATTATGCTCATAGAGTTTTCAATTATTTTCTTTATACTATTTTTCACTAAAACTTTCAGACATCTGCTAATAATCCCCCGTTTTTTTTCTGGAGCTATAAATAGTACCTCGTGTTCTGGATTCTTTAAGTGATTTTTGCCATGATCGAAGCAAAATAATAGACAAGGATTGCAAGAAAAACATTCAAATATTATATCTTGCTTGCAGTCTTTTATTTGGCAACTCATATTTATTTAGATTTAAGATTTATCATATTTTTTCATGAAAGAGGATTTCTTTAATGAAAGATATGTCTACTTTTTCCGATATACCCATTATTCAAAAAATGCATAATATTTGGGTGTATCAAGCTATAATTATTCAACTATTGTTAAAATAATTATTTTTTGTATTTCAACGCAAGCAATTCTTTGTACCAAACTAAATATCAAATAATAATACTTGATATTTTATTTCATTCATATATCAATTTAATTCATGACTTACTAAGATAAAACAATCTAAGGTTGCAGAAAAATTCTATTGAGTTGATTTTTATAAATCTCAGCCGGCTCTAAATTTCTGTTTTACAGTATGCAATACAAAATAATACATATTTTGTATAATCCCATATTAATCTTCTAGATCTATATTTTATTTAATTAACCTACGATTTTAGGGCTACAAAAAAATGTACCAAAAACTACAATTTATATAACAAGTTTTTTTCGTGTGAAGATCTAGGAAATCAAGTAATATTGTTTCTTTCACAGCATAATTTTTTTAAAAAGATGTTAAATCCTTAAAGAGATCATCATCATAGAACACAAGATAAATTATTAGTTATTTTTGTGGAAAAAAATCAATACTAACTTACCTAAGATTTAACAATTAAATCATATAATAGCTATTTCTTTCATAATGTTGATGAGATGATGCCAGATGTCCAAATTATATCGACTGTGTAAGGATTTGTTCAAGTAATATAAATCATTCAAAGTTTATATTAAGATTATCTATATCTACTCTAAGATTTATTCTTAATCATAATCAAAGCAAGATTCATCTATCTCTCTTAATCAAAACTTTGAAGATTAAAAAAATTTTAATTATATCCATTTACATGCTCTAATTTCAGTTAAAATTTAATGATACCAACTAGGTGTAATTATTAAAATATTTAAGAAATATATATAAATTAATTTATTAAGTATTTCCTTGCCGAGAATAATTGTGTAATTTAGTATAAAAGAATTATTTCTCATAATTTATCTTATCATAGCCAATGCATGTGAAATTGAAATTTTCAAGAGTTTGCAATCAAAATAAATATTTTGGAAGTTTTCATTATATATTACAACTAAAAATCTTTTTTTTTCTCTTTTATCTGCTAGCTCTTAAATTCTTTGAATTATGTCATAACCTCAAAGCAGTAAAACCAATTTGACCTTGTCTGAAGCGGTTGGAGTAGCTGTATATTAACTTAATATCTTTTATAAGCTATAACTCAAAAAAAACCCTCTTAGTGAATTTAATTGATAGTCCTTCTAAGGAATAATCTTCCAATTCAATAATTAACCACAATTATTTTTCAATTTGCTGTGATAAATATATGAATAAATTTTCAAGTTGATCCAGCAAAGAAAATATAAAATATAATAAATGCTAGGGTGTTAGGGTGTTAGGGTGTTAGGGTGTTAGGGTGTTAGGGTGGTAGGGTGTTAGGGTGGTAGGGCGGTAGGG